>APFE031139571.1:0-23535 GCA_000404065.3 Pinus taeda
GCTGGAGGAAGAGAGAAGGTCGTAGTCTATTGTAGGCTGGCGCCTACATACTAATAAGAATATCAGCCAGTACAAGAGCCAGGGGGTTGGACCTCCCTTCTAGTAGTAGTTGGAAAATGAGTGAAGGTTGGAGCCTTCTGTAAGCCGACGCCTATGTACTAGTAAACAGATCAGCTAGTACAAGAGCTAGGGAGTTGTAGTTCCCTTCCAGTAAAAGCTGGAGAACGAGAGAAGGTTGTAGCCTTTTGCAGGTGGGTGTGTGCATATTGGTATGAGTCTACACCAATACATGATTGTAAATAGATTTTCTTATTATTAAAAGAAGACATAGATGGCAACAGTAGGTGTTTTTCACCCACATTGGGTTTCCACCTTAAATCTTGGTGTTCATGCATGTTGCTTATATGTGATGGTTTGTTCTATTATTACTGCACATGGTTACATAGATGACAGCAGTAGGTGGTTTTCACCCACATTAGGTTTCCACCTTAAATCTTGGTGTTCATGCATGTTGCTTATATGTGATGGTTTGTTCTATTATTATTGCACATGGTTACTGTTTAATGTTTAATAAAGTACTGATGCACTGATTAAAGATCAACATATGATGAATTAACTTAATCATAAGTTTACTGGATATACGTCAGTGGCCTTAAGAATAGTTGCATGGACATGCGAGTTCCCTTCACAGAAGTATTGTATATAAATCTGATTATGGAAATTAAATAGTTATTTATTAGTAATATCGATTCACCCCCCCCCCCCCCCCCTCTTTGAGTATTATTTCCAACAGGATAGTTTTGGCTAGATCTATAGCTGCTAAGAGGTAGGGTTGACGTGGCATGCTAGAATCCCTGACACATGAGCAAATGCTACAATAGTGTATTAGATCCTAGATTTGCGCAATAACTCCTTTATTATAGAGCAAAGGGTAGATCTTCAATGCTCTAGTTGGATGATGTTTGAGAATATCCGAAGGACATGTTGTCTGGTGTTGTATTACAAATTTGAGATCTATTGGAAGGAAACATGAAAGTGCCTATGTGTGGAGCCTTGTGTGCAGTGCCTTGATGGACTAAGGGCTACTAGGAGATGTAGTTTGTTGGAACTCATAGGTCTAATCAGCCAGAGGAGAAGTTTTTTATAACCCATGTTCATCATTGGGTAAGAGAAATTTTATGATGATAGGTGACAACCCTCCTTCCCTATGTTAGGATTCATTGGAGCAGCATAGGAAGACTATAATGGGATGGAGTCCCTAAGTAGATAAGGAGAAGCAGTGGATAGATGACAATTTTTCACAAATGGAGTTGTGAACAAATCGACAAGAGTCTTGATATGTTGCGCCCTTGATGGACTAAGGAACAACTAGTGAGAAAACTAGATAGCCGATGTTTAGTGCCCAGATGGACTTGGATTGTGGATAGAGGTAGCATTGTAGATCTAGAGCTGAAAGACCGAGTAACATATGACCGAGAGTAGCCAAGAGAGCACGACAAAACCTAATGGTTAGAGTATAATGTTGGGTGTATATTGGTTGTTGATGGACTGACACCAAGACCCAATTTTATATCTTTGTAATAGTGGATGTATGAACGCCATTATCCCTGGTAAGAGAGCTCTAGACTATTGTATTATTAGTTTTGATTAATATAATGACGTTATGTTAAAAATTTGTAAAATGTTGTCTAATTTGTGCATGTGTGATTTACTACATTATATTGTTCCACTTTGCAAAGTAGCTTTATTTTTTATTATTCTTTGTTTGGTAGTGCTAGAGATTTAAGATTTTATCCTAGACACGAGGGTCATGGAACAACAACAAATTCAAAATCTTTGGCCTTTCGAGGGCTAAGTTGAGTCATCAATTTTCTATTTAATTGGGACAATGCCACTTAAAGCTCCTTAATTTTCTTGGCACTTGGGTTTTAAATTTGAAACCCTGTACACTTTAAAAAAATCATAGAGAATAAAAAAAATTGACTGTTTTCATCTAGATACATACAACATAACAAAGATTATGTAGAAATTTGTAGCCCAAAATTAACACACAATGTATAACACTAAATTTCCAATTAACTATGAGATGACAAATTCTAGATACCTACACATGCATACAAATGAAAAAAGTTTGACAAACACATGAAAAGTTTGGTAAATTATTTTCAAGAGTAAGTATAAATTTTTTAAGCATATGACAAACTCTTATTAAATTAATAATTTTATTTATACATATTGTACATATATTTGTGTAGTTTGAATTTATTCTCTAAGAAATTAAAACCATATATAGTAAGTAAATTTGCATCTAACACAAAATGTGATCACCATAACATACTTTAGGTTTTTGACAATTGACTTCTTTATTTTTTATATAAGTGTTGGCATCTTCATTCAACACCTTTTCACTTACCAACTATTCAAGCCGTGAGACAAATATCTATCTGACTTAATCACTTTGACATGTTCTTAGATATTGAAATTTAGAGTAGGGTAACCTTAATATTTGACTTAGGATAATTATATTTACATTTGTTTGTGTAAGCATGTGTTCAATAGAAAAAATTAATAAACATCTAAAAAAACATGCATTTCAAGAAATTTATTCCAAAATCAAGATATACTGAAGGCCCACATTTTGCAGCTTGTCTTTGTCAAACAAATTACCTGAATGGGGGTGAAAATGGCATCAACTTCCACAAAAATACAATAAATATTAAAGAAAAGCTTTAAACGAACGATACAAAACATTTGTACCCAATTAACTCAACATGGATTGTAACAAAATTGGGAAAAAAATTAGAAAATTAGAAATTAAAAAAATAGGATATAATAACATTATTTTAAATAACGTTAACACATTCAAAAATATATAATCACTGGGCTGCTCTTTATGCTTCTTTCCTTTCTAACTATATCTCTACACTTGAGAAATTCTCAGAGTGTTTTCCTAACATCTCGAGAAATCCCAAGAATTTAGAATCTAGCATAGCGAATGAAGCCATAGTAATTTTACTACATGGATAATAGAAATACAAGAAGTCTCTAAATTGCTAGGAATTTAGTAGAACCTATAATGATATAATTCAATATGATAAAAAATTATGATATTAAAACCTGTAAATAATATAATTTTATTAAATAAAAAATGTGGAGTGGAGAATTGCATTTTATAGTTAGTAATGCACCATCAATTACTATAGTATATATAGCATTAGGATATTTTCTTAAGGAGTGAGAAAGGGTGGGAATTATAGTTTACTTATTGATCTAGTGGAACTTGTACATTCCAGTGAGAGGCTAGATCAGCCTTATACTTCCATATTTCAAAATATATGATGGCTAATTTGGTTATAGTTTTATATGAGGTTGTTATATTTGTTTAGACTCTACTAATTTCCTGAAACATCAGTTTTGAATTACACGGGTCCTATTCACTCACACACAAAATGAAATATCAATTTGAATTATATGGATCATATTCACTCACAGACAAGATAGAAAATGATAGAATTAGTCAGTCTTACTAGGAGCATTGATTTATAAGTAATTCAAAAAATGGAAAAATAAATTAATTTTTATCATTTTCTGCCATTCTGTTTTACCTTTGTTGCTTCTTTTGTTTTTCATATTTTTACCATTGCTAGGTAATTGTGATACATGAATTTTTCAACTTCTCTCATGATGGATGTGCCCAAAAACAATGGAAATCTAATCATCTAAAAAAACCCATACATTCAATCATTTAAAAGAATCCATAAACTAAACTTTTCATACTTTACGTTGTCATAATCTTTTCATGTGATAAGAATTTAGAATTTATCCATTATATTTACTTTTCATCTCTAAAAGAGGAGATAAATTTATACTCTTTATTAGTTACATTTTATTAGTTACATTATATGACAAAATATTATATGTGCAAGAGATGTATCTAGGTAGATGGGAAACACAGTTTCTCATAATTAGATTGTATGTCAAAATATTATCTTTATAGGAGATTTTCCTAAGTATAATTTCTTTAGTATTTGGAGACAAGCATAAAAAATTTCATCTAAGATCAAGTCCTAATGTGATATAAGTAGGTGTTGATTCTGGAACACAATTTTTGAAATCCATTAATTGAACCTTTCAATCTAGTAGGTCTTCACTATTGTGCTCTTGTACCGAGTTGATATTATCTATAGATCGAGTTGGTTTTGCTTCCTTAGAATCATGACAAACATTAACCTGATACGGACTACCATTTCCTACAACTCTTTTTATATTTTGATTGGTCCAAATTTCCTTGGTTGATACATGGTCTCATGAGTGCCAGTTTGTCTGGCACATGTTTTGGAAATATATGGGAATTTAAGATACTCACATAATGGTTAGATTGATGTTCTTGTTAGTTAGCTTATTTTCATATATAAGTAATTAGAAATTATTGTTCAGTTATATCATTATAACTTATATTTTTATATAAATATAGAAAACGATAAATGTTGTATTAAAGTAGCAATATTTTTGCAATCTATTTTTATAATTTTATATTCTTTTGTGGCTATAGAAATAATCAAATTTCCTTTTTCTTTGATTGATAAATTGATATAAGAGAGTTGGTAAGGAGTAGAGGAATTTAATGAAAGGGTTAGGGTGTAGTAGATTGAGGTGTGAAAGGACAATGTGATTTGGATATAAGTTTTGAAGAAAGAGAATAAGCAACCAACCAACCCTTGATGAATATCCCGAAGAATTAGTTAAGAGAACATAGAGCGAAGGATAAAAATGCATTGCATCCCATCCAAGACACCTAGGATGAAACTATCATCTCCAATATTTCTCTTCTTAGGCTCTCTATATCTTCCTAGGATATATTCGAGAGAACCTATCAAAGGCATTACCAAGGTGAAGATTGTGAAATTGTAAACTTTAGGAAGAGACTTTGAAATCTTATTAATGAAGGATTTGGAGTCAACAATTTAGTACATGGACTTATTAGTGACCACTAAAAATTAGTTCAACATGCATAGTGGAGAAATGATGAATTAGATAGTAGTTGAAAAGGTTCTTAGAATCCTATCCAACGAGTTTGATATCATAGTTGTGGAGATCAAAGAACAAAAATATATGAGTCGTCTCTCTATAGATTAATTTATGGGGTCTCTTCTCTTTCGTGAATCCAAAATAAGAAGAAAAGACAATACCTCACTTAAAAACACATTCAAGTCTTAAGTTTTTATTTCTAAAAGTAGAGGAAAATCAAGATGTAGATCCAGAGGAAAAGGTGGTAGAAGCAATAAACAAAAGAACAATGAGGAATACTTAGAATAAAAAAGGGGGATGACAATAAAGGCTCATAGAGAATTGATATGTATGATAAATCTAAGATCAAATGCTATTATTGGATTAAACTAGGCCATTATGTTAGTGAATATTGAAAAAAATTGATCTAGGAAAAAAATTGCCAATTATTCAAATATCCCTAAGAAGAATAAAGAATTTCCATTCCTTATCTATATTGTTGCCCATGAAACCTGAAATGATGTACAATTTTTATTGTGAATGCAATAATCAAATGATTATAAATGTCGATTTGATTTGAATTTGGATTAATGTTAATGAAAATGTTAAATTAGGAAAAGAATCATTTGATCTTTGACCAAGAACCAAATGTATCAGCTCATCATGGCTTCTGGTGAACGAAGTACTTCATTTTTAAAAACAAAAAATAAATCTATATGGATGATTTCTCATTATGCTTCCTAGATATAGTAATTTTCATTTCTCTGGTTGGAAGTTGTTGCAACAAAAAAGGATGGTAAGAAATCTTCCTTACATCCATGAACTGGTTGGCACATGTGAGTGTTTTATCCTCACAAAGAAGGATAGGGATAATTTCCTTAAAGTTGTATATTATAGAGTAAATTATCCCCTAGAGTTGGATCATATTGACATGTGTGGATCAATGCATACTCAGTTCTTACCATCTCTAATCATCTCTAATCATATACAAATATATCCTAGTATACCAAGCTCAGTCTAAGAATTTTTCTATAGTGCATCTACACATAAGAGGAATAAATTTGATGAGGGGAGGGAGAAATGTCTTTTCATTATTTATAATCTAGTACAAGGCTTACTAACTATATAATCTAGTGACCAATAAAGTGACCATAAATAGAGATGTAGAGTTTAAAATAGAAGAGGCATGGGATAGAAGCATATACAAGTCCATAACCATTGGAATAGGAATTTCATAAACTAGAGATGCAACAAAATAATAATTGGTTGAATGGAAATCTTCACAAGCTCAATCACCAAACAAGAGTATTTCATAGAGAACTCCAAGAAATTCAACTCAATTAGGACCATCAAACTCATCATGTTTGTTTTTTAACAGTCCTCAATCTAGTAATAATTATGAACTAATTTCTATAAAGTTTAGAATTCTGCATGGTATAAATGAAGACTTAATGGCTTGTTCAAATTATTCATTGTTCACTCATTAACCCACATTTTTGTGGAAGAAATCAAACATGAATAATGGGTTAGGGAAATGGATGTGAAAATAGATTCCATTGAGAGAAACAAAACATGGGATGTAGTAGACTACCCAAAGAGAAGGAATGTATTGGAGTGAAATGGGTTTATAAAACCAAATTGAATGAAAAAAATGAAATGGATAGATACAATGAAATACTAGTAGCAAAGGGGATTTCATAGCAACCCAAAATTGACTTTGGAGAAAAATTTGCACCTATTGCAGATTAGACAAAAAACACGTATTTTAGCATTGGATTCCCAAAGAAAATGGAAGGTGTGTCAAATGGACGTGAAATTTGAATTTCTAATAGTTTTTACAAAATAACAAATTTATGTGCAATAGCCATGAAGATATGAGATCAAGTGACACAAATACAAAGTTTTCAATTTAAAGAACGCTCTTTAAGGGATCTAACAACCTCCAAGAGCTTGGTATATTAGGATATATTTGAATATGTTTAGAGATGCCTTTAGAAGAACCAATAGTAATCCTACACATTACACAACAAACATTTTCCCTTGTCTTTGATTAATTCCTATTGTATATCTCAATATCAAGTCTAGTCTAATAGAGCTAATGCTTGTTTGGAAAACCTTAAGTAAGGATTTTTGAAGACTGATTAATATGAATGAGGGATAAATACTTTTCATAGGTAATCATAGTGTAATAAATATCGATATTTCTGTCACCTCTAATAACATAATGTAAATGGTGGGAGAGATGGATTCCTAATGTCTGATAAATATAGGAGGACACTCATAACGCATATCACATCTAGAAAGAAACTTTCCATATGGAAGTAGGGGAATTTTTCATAAGGGTTGTTAATACACATATTGATCATTGTATTGATAGCATTTGATTGTATTTATTCCCATTTTAGTGTAAATACTTTTGTCAAACTTGATGTATCAATGACACCTTGTGCTCATTCAATGGATAAAAGTCCTTCTCCCAATAAAATTTTAATGAGAATGACAATATAACTCACTAGTGCTCACAAATAAGAAATAGAGTACATGTTTCATAGGAAATGTCTGAACTATATTCATTCTCCCATCAACTCTAAATTACTTTTATGGAGTTGAGTTTTATTTAAAATCTTATACAAAATATTTTTCTAAAATAATCCTAGGCAATGGTATCCTGTAGATGGATTCGATGGCATGATGAGCATATGAACTAGTTCAGATTCTATTATCTAAGTAAATGCACTTCTCCTTAGTATATACTCTTTTAGAAATATGTTGAACTATGTTTGGATGTGGAAAGACTTCCTGGGTTGTAGTAATTTTATGTAGTTAGGATGATTACAACATATAATCTATGCATCCATATCAACTATTTCCATTCTCTTTTTTAATTCCATGGTTTCCTTGTCTCTTGTATTAGGAAACCATTGATTTGGTGGTGGGGGTGTCATTTGGTATGTCTTTAAGATATATCCTTGAATTTTGGGGTATATTCAGATGTTCTTTGAACATTGGCATCCTTATTCTTAGATATCTTCCTTCCATTTTGAGTCATGGTGTTCCATCTATGATTCAATGACACCAAACATTCAATTTCTAATGATTAGATTTAAAAAAAAAACACATGTGGATTAGATGAGAGGATTGTTTGACTATATACATAGCTAAGTTCATGATGTAAGGAATGCACAATACCTTCCAACTAGTGTTGTACCTTTGGTTGATGTACAATTATTTTAACAAATTAGGAAACTTATCTAACATTCACTCTCTATTGTATACAAAAGAACAATAAAACAAATGAATTTCTTTGGTCCCAAAATAAATCTACAATGTTCAAATCATGGGATGAATAAAATGTGGCTATGCAATTCATATTATGCTTCAGGAGAGTGTGCAAGGCATTAGTAATTGGAGAATAAGAAATGAGCTTAGGAGGAGGAAACTAGTCACATTGAATTAAGTATTACTCATGCGAGTAGGGAAAAACCACTTTCTGCACAATTATGTTGGTAAGTAGAGCCTAAATTAAATATTAAATGCTTAAAAATAGTGACACATAGATAACATAGAAGCACATGGACAACACATAATTTTTATATAGTAAAACTCTGATAGTGTGTCAAGGAAACATCCATGGGGAATGGTATGGCATATTATTTCTCTAGGAGTAATATTACAACCATTTTTACATTCACTATATGAACTACCACCTATACAAACTGCCAAGTACTTAGAGTAAATTTTGATTTTTAAAATTTACATCTTAGTTGTTGTAATGAATTATAACAATCTCCTTCTTGACAAAAATTTACCTAATACCTTTCTCAACCCTTTTCATGGCCTCTTCTTTAAGCCAAGGGAAGCTAAGCACCACTAAAAATTCTATAACATATTGGTTTTGAATTACAATTAATATTACAACCACTATCACATTCACTAGATGAATTACCACCTATACAAACTGCCAAATACTTACTCAAAGTAAATTTTGTTTTTCACAATTTTGTTTTAGTTCTTGTAATGAATTATAATAGTCTCCTTCTTTAAAATAAATTACCTAATACCTTTCCCAATCCATTTCATGACCTCTTCTATAAGCCAAGAGAAACTAAACACAACTACAACTTCTTAACATATTGGTTTTGTAAACATGTCTACAACATTTTCTTTAGTGTGTACATTTTTAACATCAACTCGACCTCCATCAGTAAATTATATTACGAAATGGTTCTTAGTATCAATATTATTACTCTTACTATAATAACATAATATAATTAGTTAGCCAAATGGATCATGCATTTTTACTATCATAGAATATTCTAACAACGCCTCATTAAGAATTGGTTTTTTTTGTAAATTTAATTACGACTATAATTATAGCATGGACACAAGAGCCACAACTATATTAAATCACATGGTTTAAATATTTAAATTTTAATGCTTTTGACTACACCCTAAAGGATGGGATGACCTTTCAGATCCCTAATGTCTGAGGGATCTTGTTTTTTTCCTTGGAAAGCCACAAACTCATTCTAAACCTAAATGCTAATTCGTTTGTGAACCTAAATGATACACTCATTGGTAGGTTAAAAAATGAGACACAATTGGAGGTGAATCTATTCCTACTAGACAATTTATAAGATTGGATTTACGCGGTCGAAATATAGGGTGGTGCACATTCCCTTAGCACATCACAGAGCAAATAAAACACCCTCTCAAATTCATGAAGGGATGTTGTGAATATTGATAAAATTAAATATCAGAAGGGAACACAGTTTGATGGTAGTGGATTCATTCATAGTGGTGGATTCTCATGGGTTGGCTCTTGCTAGCTCTTGATTTTATTTCTTTGTAATTGTAATTCATTCAGCTCTCCTCTAGGAAAATTTTTCCTTTTCCCTAGAGTGTAATCATTACTAATCATGGGAGTGTATGGGCATTATGGAGTATTGGTAGTGGAAGATAAAGTGGTTTTAGACAATTATGCATAATTTATAAGATGGTTAAATGTCTATGAATTTGGGTGTAATCCCTATGAACCCTATGAGGCCACTAGACTCTATTTTCTAAACCTATGTGGTTAGTGATAAGGATCAATGGATAATCATTATGGTGCTTATTGTATAGATGATAAACTACTTTGACATGGAATTCTGGGTCATTCTACTTCTTGTTGAGTAGTTCATAAACCACATGGACAATGGATGCCTGATCCTTGTGGTTCTTGCTATGAAAATAAATTGTATGGACCGCTTGGATAGTGGATTCCCACTCTCGGATTGAGTAATAGTGCATATGAACCTTTAGGGAATCCCTATGAATTAACTCAAAGAAAATAGTGGGTCACTATGGCGCTTACTAAGTAGGTGATAAACCACATACACAATGGATGTCATATCCCTATGGTGATTTCTATGAAAATGCATTTGATAAACCATTTACTTAGTGGATTTCAACACTTGGATTGAGCAATAGCCCATCTAAACCTTTAGGGAATCCCTGTGAATGAAACCAGAGAAAAGAGTGGGTCACTATGGTGCTTATTTTTAAAGTGAAGTTGATAAACCACCTAGATAATGGAATCCACACTTTGAGTATTTAAATAATAATTTGGTATGAATATGCAGGTTTTAACCTTATATAGAAATTACCCACATAAGAACTCTAAAAATAGGAAATAAACGTGGCAAGAGCATAACACATAAAACAAATATACACATATATTTTCCCCTCAATCCCAAAATTGGGAGTACTAGATTGATTTTTCATTATATTGCTTTCAATTTTACAATACATATATATGCATGCCGAAGCATTCATAAACTAAAATCCATTAACCCTAGATTAGAACATAGTCATATTTCCCTTGACCGGATCTAAAAAATACCATGGACTAAAAACTATTGCGCCCAAAACCATGTGCGAAAACCATGTAGAAAACCATAAGTAGGTCTTCCACCTAATATAGGGTCCAAAAAAAATTTCCCTGGGGCACTGCCTCAGATCATGTAGAGGGGGGATACAACCCCCTTCAAACCAACCGACAGGGAGGACTACTAACCCTTAGTTTCATATCAGCGCAACAAAGGGGGGTCTCCACCCCCCTCTAACCCCCCGATTTAACTACTAGGGCTAGTCATGGAAAGAATATAACACAACCCAACATTCTCCCACTTGTTGTTTTCTTTCGACAAGAGAGTTTAGTCATTCATCCAGACTTGTAATGCCCATTATTTCTCTACACCAACATAACTTCTCAAATCTCACATATTTTTCAATGCATTTGCAATATTCTTTAAAGTGTTGACCTTTACCAACAACACCTTTTTGTCTTCTATCATATCCCTCACCAAGTGATACTGAACATCAATGTGCTTTGTCTTTGAATGATAAGCAGGGTTCTTTGCCAAGAAAATTTCACTTTGTCTGTCACAGTCTATCCTTATAGCTCCCTGTACTAATCCCATATTTGAACACAATCTCTGCAACCAAACTGCTTCCTTGCTTGCATGAGTGGTTGCGATGTATTCTGCCTCTGTAGTTGATATTGCAACTATAGATTTTTTCTTACTCATCCAACTGACTACACCTCCAAATAGGTTAAACACATACCCACTTGTAGATCTTCTCTGATCCAAATTTCTAGCCTAGTCTACGTCAACAAAGCCATGGATGTCCAAAAATCTATCTAATCTTGGTCTTCCTTGGTATGACAAACCATAATCACTAGTGCCACACAAATACCTAAAAACCCACTTCACTGTTGTCCAATTCTCCTTCCCTGGTTTTGACATAAACCTGCTCAATACTCCCACTGCATGTGAAATGTTTTTTCTAGTACAAACCATTTCATACATCAGACTACCAATTACACTTACATATGGAGCATAGGATATGTCCTCTTCCTCTTCGTGTGTCTTGGGGAATTGTTTAGCAGATAACTTTACACCTACAGGAATATGAACATTCACCGGTTTACTATCCTGCATATTAAACCTCTACAATATTGTCTCAACAAAATTCCTCTAGTTTAACGAGAGCTTCCTCTTTTCCCAATCTCATTTAGTTTTCATGCCCAAAAGATACTTTTCAGCACCAATATCTTTAATGTCGAATTTGGAGGACAATTTGTTCTTCAAATCCTCGATAATTTCTTTGCCATTTCCAACTAGAAACATATCATCCACATACAAGACTAGATAAATAACATGGTTGCCAATTAATTTAAAATACACAGAGTGATCTGCTTTACTTCTGGTGAAGCCATGTCCCCATATAAATGTATCAAATTTCTGATACCACATACTTGGTCACTGTTTTAACCCATATAGTGACTTTTTTAACTTGCATACCAATTATTTCTTACCCTTCACCACAAAGCCTTTAGGTTTCTTCATCTAGATCTCTTCTTCTAGATCTCCATGAAGAAATTTTGTCTTCACAACCATTTGTTCTATGTCAAAATCCAAAGAAACAACAATAGATAAAAGTAATCTAATAGAAGCTATCTTGGAAAAAGGAGAAAAAATATCACCAAAATCATTTCCTGACACCTAGGAATAACCTTTTTCTACCAACCGAGCATTGTATTTCTCCACCTTTCCTTCTACATTCATCTTCTTCTTGAACACCCATTTGCTACCAATGGGTTTCCTTCCAGCTCAAAACTCCACTAGATCCCAAGCCTCATTTTTGTGCAAAGATGCCATTTCATCAATCATGGCCTCTTTCCAGAGTTTTCCATCCTCTGAATCTACTTCTTCCTTCACAATTCTCATATTTTCATCAGTAATAGATAAAGAATAATTTGAATAGAAGGAAGATGGACTATACCTATTTGGTTGCCTTCTTTTTCGAACTGATCTTCTCACAACCAAAGTTCATGGCTCTTCATCTTCTATTTCCTCTTCTGCTGTAGAGTTTGATTCTTCCTCCTTTAGCTCAAACTCTATATTCTCAGGTTCCTTCAATGGGACATCATGTTTAATAACATATTTCACCTCTCTAAACACCACATCTTGATTGTACACAACCTTCCTTGTTACTGGGTTCCAAAGCTTATATCCTTTTAAAACATCATTATACCTAATAAAGATGCACTTTTTAGATTTACTATCCAACTTTGTTACTTTCTTCTTTGGAACATGTACATATGCATCACATCCAAATACCCTCAGATTTGGAAGAGAGGGTTTCTCACCAGTCCTTACCTCTTGTGGAGTCTTATCCTCCAACACTGATGAAGGTGATTTGTTAACCAAGTAACATGTAGTCTCCACTACCTCTAGCCAGAATTCCTGTCCTAACCTGGCACCACTGGGCATGCTTCTTGCCCTCTCCATCAACGTCTTGTTCATTCTTTCTGCAACTCCATTTTTCTCAGTTGTGTATGCAGTAGTCTTATGTTGTGCTATACCACATTTCTTATAGAATTCTTTAAATTCCTTCTTACAAAACTCTGCACCATTATTTGTCCTCAACACATTTATCTTCTTCTGTGTGTGGTTTTCCACTAGAGCCTTAAATTCTTTAAACTTGTCAAAGAATTTAGATGCCTTATTGAGGAATAATATCCATGTATTCCTTGAGAAGTCGTATATAAATGATACATAGTACATAGACTTACCCACTGATGGAACCTTCATAGATCCAAATAGATCATTGTGCACAAGCTCTAATATATGTTCCACCCTCTTACCACTAGAGAGGAAGCTCACCTGATTCTGCTTCCCATATACACAATTTTCATTGAAATCAAAATCCAGAGAGCTAGTAGTCATACCTTCTGCAATACTTTTACCATGATGTATTCCAAGGCCCTTATTTCCAATAGGTCCAAGCCTTTAATTCCATAGAATGGTCTTTTCTCCAAAGACCACTATATTTTTTGATCCACTTTCAGGAACCATAGAACTATTGTAGCCATCAATAATTGGGATACCTTACATCTGGTACAGAGTCCCAATCCGAACTCCCCACATTAATACTTGTTCTCCCCGAACCATCTTGCAAGTATATTTCTTGAACATCATTTTTACACTTGCATCATCCAGCTTGCTTACAAAAATTAGATTTCTGGCTAATTTAGGAATATGAAAAACACCAAGAACTATTCTAATCCTTCCACCTTGCAACTTCAACTTGACTTTTCCACAGCCAACAATTCTAGCCTTCCTATCATCACCTAAGAAGACACCACCACCATCATATTTCTCATACTCGTAGAACCATTGTCTATGGGAACTGAGGTGAAAGGATGCACCTGCATCAATCAACCATGCCTCATGATCTACATGTGTACTTGAAGAAGAAGCAAAGTACACATCCCCACCTTCATCTGAGGTGGTTTTCACCTTTGTAGAAGAAGAATCATCAAATCGCTTTCCTTTCTCAGGAGCTTTATATTTACAGTCCCTTGTGTAGTGCCCTTCCTTTCTACATTTCCAGCACACCTTTATAGGTTTTCCTAGAGATTTAGATCTCCCTCTAGATTTGGATATCCCACTTGAGGACTTTTTTTTGTTTGATCGTCCTCCTGTAGACAAGGGATCACCACATTGTCTCTCCATATTTATCTGTCTCATCTCTTACATCAACAAGGTTGAGACTATTTCATCAAACTGCAAGTTAGTTGCATTGCTACCTATTTCAACAACCAGATATCCCACAAATTTTGTAGAGAACAAAAAAATCTGATGCACTTATCTTCATGTGAAATTTTAATATCAAAAGTGAATAACTGGCTTACCACAATATTATATGTGTTCACATGCTCTGTCACCGAGTCTCCATCTTTCATCCTCATGTTATACAACTTTTTCCATAGGAACAATTTATTCACCAGAGACTTAGGTTGGTACAAAGTCACTAACATGTCCTACAAAGCCTTCACCATAGCTTCCCCTGATACATTCAACGATACTAAATCTGAGACACACAATCATATTTTTATTTTTTTCTTCTGATGGTTCTTCATGCATGGAGGATGAAGAAAACTCTACCTTAGCGAGTAAGGCAAAGAAGATGAAGGAGAAGGTTTATCATTCCAAATCCAGTTCTTCCCATGGCGGGAAGAATTTTGACAAATAAAAAGTGTGATGATTTTGTTGTCATGAGGTGGGCCATTTTGCTACAAATTGTCGACTGAGGAAATCCAAGAAGGGATCCGTGGAAGGATTAGAAGGTGAGGCATTGGCCTCACAGTTCGAGCTGGATTTCACACTGTTAGCATGCATGGGTTCATCCATGGTGGGAAGTGGTTGGTTTCTTGATAGTGGAGCTTCTTTTCACATGACCGGCGATAAGAGTTTGTTCAGTACTTTGGAGGAGAAATATCTACAGATACTCATAGCGATGGGTATGAAAAGAATAGTGTCTCAGGTGTAGGCATGGTTATTTTTTAGAGGGAGCATGGAGATCTCCCAACCTTTACTGATTTCGAGTATGTACCAGGACTGAAGAGAAATTTGGTGTCAATCGCGATGTTGGAAGATAGAGGCTATCATGTAGTCTTTAGTAAGGGAAAAGTTTTCCTTAGACACATCATCACTAGACAGGTGAAGTAGATCGGTTCACGGGTCAAGAACCTATATGCTCTTGAGGTACAAGATGCATGCAAAGCCTTGAGGTTCAAGGCAACTGATGGATACTTGGTGGTTGGGAGGGAGAGTACATTACCTCTCAACATGTAGCACCAGAAGAAGTCTCAGATGATTATGGATGAACCACGATTGGTGAACCATCTTCTGGAGGTTGTGGAGCAGTCACAACTAGAGAAGCTAATAAGAGATCGAGTAGTGACATCTACTCATGTAGAGACCTCTAGTAGCGGGAAAATTTGAGCCAGGTGGGTAGAGGGATCACATGCAGCCATACCTCTAGGTAGGAGGTGGGGTGATCTGGAGTGATTGTCCCAAGGAGGAGGGGCAGGATCCTTGAGGTACCCAACCTCTTTAATTCGACTTTGCTATAGGAGCCTCGATGAGGAGTAGTAGGACTAACTGATTGGGTAGATATAGATGTGGATGGAGCTGCAAAGAGAGCTACAGTGCGAGAGTCCCAAGACAGTCTAGAGCTAGCAAGCTGCAACAATGTGAGAGGCACAGGAGTGTTGTGCCAGCGCACAATGGCACAGAGAGGTGTGCAATGGTGTGAGATGCATGGAGTGTTGCAGCATCTAGGAGGTCAGAGAGGAAGCACTTCTCAGTAGCAGTTAGAGCTTCAGCATTAGAGTATGTTTCTAGCCCAATAGAGAGGTCAGTGGGGAGTTTTTTTTTTATTCTGAGAGTTGTTGGAGCAACCACACTTGGTAGAAGTGTTGCATGTAGAACATTCCAGAGGTACAAGATAGAGTTCGATTTGAATGCCTTTCTTGTTGAGAGGGAGTGTTGAAAATGGCAACAAGAAATGCTAAAAATAGAAGTGCTAAAAATAGCATTGCTATAAATAGAAGTTTGGGTACCAATGCTGGATTAAGAAATAGGGAATGAAAAATGGAAGTGCTAAAAATAGCATTGTTATTTTCTAGTTGTTCAGGATGGATTCCTATTTAATTCAATCCCTAGACTAAACATAGGAAATAAAATTCAAATGTGAACTTAACAACTATTTGAAAATAAATAAATTAATTCTGCATGAGTTAATTAGTTATGAAAAATAAAACATGAAGTCTATGTGAGGACATGCAACAGTTTCTCTATTAATTAAGGATTTTATCCATCAGTTAAAGAGATCATGATGAGTTCTAATTTGAGTTGTAATTAGTTGGTTCAATTAACAGAGTCAATTCCAGTTAGATTGATTTAAACATTTTGTTTAAATTAATGTGAGTTCAGTTAGTTAATGCATGCTTGCATATAACTGCTGCACTTCAAATAACTGAAGATTCTCTCGTGAATAACTCTTGCATGGTAGTTCAGACAAAGACCCTGTTGAGATCTTAGAAGGGACATTGTACTATCAGTTGAATGAATATTTTTCCTATAAAGGAAGTTCATCCATGATGAGGGTTTATCTCCTTTAGGACTGTTTAGTTGGATTAGAGGTTAGTGAGTGTGTGAAGAGGCCAATTCACACAAGTGGTTGCACCAGACCCCAATGAAAATTGCGCAAAGAAATAGAAGGCTTGGAGGGCAGATCAAGAGCTTTGAGAGAGGCCTTTAACTATATATGAGTAGTAGAGGTATTGCAGAGGGAGCATGATAGCTTTTGAGTTGATTCTTTTTATAATACTGGATATATTTCCACTTGTATGATAATACATAGTTCAGGTTTTAGGATGAGGCTTTCCCCTGGTTATATCTTCTTTGTTATGTGTGATTGATTTCTCCATATCATTTATATGTCTTCTTATTGATTTTGCTCATGTTCGATTAAGCTTCTGCTAAATTGGTTGTAGAAGTAGATCAATTATTTTACTTTAGTCTATTGCATTATTAGGTGATCTACAGGTGGGAATTTCTACACCACCTAATATTGAGTCTAGTAGTTTGTGGAAGAATATAACACAACCCAACAAAATTCCCTTAGAAATTGTCAACTCAAACAAGGAATTTGTTTCCGAGGTAGTTAGCTACAAGAGAGTTTTTTTGTAGCTAGTGTATGGCTGGGTTTAGAGTAGAAGTTCCTCCATTAGTTGCCAACCATCTTAAAACACACAAATAAGTAGATTGTCATTGCATATGTTCAATGTTATGTTTATAATTATTATGATGCCTTGCATGTCTATGATTTCTCATGAGTTTCTATAATGTTTATGAACGATAATAGAACTTGTATGAATATTATTAATCAGTCTAGACCTTTTTGTTCAACATTATGTCCATGCCTAGAATATGAGTTATGTGTTATATTGACGTTGTGATCAACACCCTCCCAAATTTTTCGTATGCTTTAATTTTGGAACCTACTGAGGATCATATGATATAGCATTCCATAATCCCTTCATGGTTGTTCTATGTGTTTTTTTCATGTCTAATTCTTACAATATTCTAAGTGTCAAAGTCACTTTCTTACACATGCTTAGTCCTTAATGAATTCATAAGCACACTTCTTTTATGCAAGATTGAACAGGCACAACATCGTCCATAAAAGGAAGTGTCTAGCTGATGTTAAACCTATTTTGATAGTTACTGTGCACTTTCATTAATAGTATCCCTCACTTTTATTGCGTTTGTACTTCTATTTTGGTGAGTTTTCCCAATTGTCGCTTTTGGTACACCTTTGCATTCACAAGTGTCACTATCACATCTACGGTAGTTTCGTTTTCTCACTTTTACTTTAATAAGTATTTTTTCATGATTTATTCACTATATCGTGTGTCCCTTTCAAGGTTGTTCGCATTTTTCAAGTGTTGTCTTCATGTTTTCCTCTTGTTACAAGTGTCGATTTTGTTTTTTTCACTCCTATGTGTCACACCTTTGCATATCACCAAAGTTATTTTTGATTCACTCTTCTACATTACATGCCCTTACATATCATTATAATATGCACTAGACACATTACTATAGCTCAATGAACCTTTTGGTCACAGCTGTCATTCCTATTGCAACTTGTGTTCTAAGTCACATAATGTGTAGTTTCAATTGTCACACTTAGAAGTAAGTGTTGTTTTGTTTTCGTTTCAAAGTTTAGTTAATGTTCATGATTCTTATGCATTCCATTGGCTTGTATTGATGGTTTCATATGTGTGATCCAAGTCTGAGTCATGTTCAAGTGTATTTTCCTCTCTTACTTTTCTGGTCTCACACTTAGACATTTTGGAGCCCTTCTTAGTCCTCTACTCTGTGCAAGTTGTAAAGGCATTCACCTTCTTACTAATTGATGAGTGCAAGTCATTCATGTGCTTCATTAACGTATATTTTCCTCCCATATTAGTGCATTGAGTCTTTTATAAGGTCTCCACCCTCTCCCATTGCCCTCTCCCATTGCATTAGTACTTCCTAGGATAATTGATCGATCCTTTTGTTGCCTCATAGAGTGAAAAAGTTCACAATGGAACAATGAAGTGAACTTTGAAACAATGAAGCACACATCAAAACAACAAAGTGCACTCCATACAAATAATATTTCCTTCCCCTGAAAACTTTTTCCCAATAAGAAGACTTGTCTCCTTTTGAGCGCATGGCGCACTCTTAAAGAATGAAGTCTTAATCATTCCCTCTTCCCTTAGGGTGCGTGGCAAAGTCTTGAATCCTGAAGCCTTCATTTGAGCACACTCCTTCAACCCAAATAATCAAGGAAAATTTTAAGGATGGAAAATTTTCTTGAACTTTAAAAAATTGGCGAATCTCACTAATCCCTAATATGAAAACTATAAAATGTTCATTGATATATTTGTAAAATTATTCAAATTTATAATCATTTTATATATAGTCTTTATATAACGTTGACGATTTTTAAGGTAAAATAATTTTATATTCTAAAATTTGGGCGAATCATCTTTTATAAAAATGGAAATTGGCGAATCTTTTTGTGGAAAAATAATGGAAAATTAGCCCACTAGGCGAATATTAGCCCCTAAAATTTTCCATGATTGTTGCAATCCATTTTATATTGTTTCTAATGAGATTGCATGTTTTTCTATAGGTTTCTCATTTGAAGATATACTATGTAATTTTCACTTCAAAAACTGAAATGATTCATAATAAAATGGTACGAAATCATCTTCCATCATTTGATCAAATGGTCTAGCTTCCAAATCTTCATTTCAAACTTGACAATCAATGCCATTCAGGGGCTGCAAATCTAGATATAAGAAGTCTTGCACAAGGATTTCATTGCGCTCAAGATGGTCTAGATCAAGACTTGTCGACAGTTAATTTCTGATTGCATGAAAGTTGTCTCTGATGAAATGAAACAAAGCAAAACAAAAAGTTAAATATCCTTCACTTACTTCAAAATTTTTTGAACCTTGCTCCTCACTTCCATAGCTGATATGCATTGGTTGATCACTGTATTCGAGCTACTAAAATTGAACTTCCTCCTCCCGCAAACTAGCTACAGATTTCTCTGCAAGATTAGCATTTGTTTGGAGAACATAATCATCATCATAGTGAAAAAACTAAGGCAAATCGTCAGTAAAAAAATACATCATCAAGCATGCATGTCATATCAATATATCTCTCTTCTCTAAGATGATCTATAAAACAATCATTATCAGGTCTATGACAACTAGGATAAGAAACAAAACGTTTTGGATTAGCAACTTGTTCTTCTTCAATCAGCGAACTATGGGTCTGAACATTTTACTCATTCCTTGTGGTGATCCTTTGCATCATCTCTTCCACTGCACTTACCAAAATGTCGACTTTTACCTATAAAGATGTCAATTCCTCTGGATCTATGTTCTTCATTTCTTCTTCCTTCAACTTTGCCCTTCTGATCAACAAATTAGCCTCTACATCTACTGCACTATTCTACATCTCTTCAAGTGTTGCAAGGTTTCCTTCCCTTACTTGAAATTCCATTTCCAGATCAAATGCTTCCAGGTAGTGCAAGAGAGCGGGTCCAGGGGGAGGTCTTAAATTAATTGGCATCGAAAAAATACTTGATTAAATCTGGTAGAAAACTGTTGCACTGTCTCCCATGGATGTCTTTTCAACTAGTTATACTCTTCTACAATCAAGAAAGGGTTATGTCTGACCGCCCACCTGTCGAGGAAAACTTTGACGAAATGCTTGAAATTTGAGATGCTCGCATCAGGCATGGTTTTGAACCAACTCTTAACTTTTCCTTGCAAAGAAAGAGCAAAAAGTCTAATACTGACATCATCTTCATCAACTTCAAAAAGGTCAAAAAAATACACAAAATTTAGTACATGTCTCTTAGTAGTGATGTTATTACAGTCACCATCAATTCTTGGTAGATATAGGCCATGATTTTTAGGGAAAGCATGGGATATAGGAGGCAAAATCAGAGGCTTGTATCTAGTTGGAATTTTACAAGGTAGTGGGGTATGTACAAAAGTTGTAGGATCAGTCTTCCTCTCTTTAGGCTCATCAGTTTGGCGATGGTTGTCACAAGATTCAGAAGAATGGTCTTGATCAAGCTCAAAGGCATGCAAATCTTTGGTATTCAAAGTATTCAAAGGGAAGGAATCAAATGTAGGCCAAGGATCTTGTCTCAAATACAATATACTTTGCAAAGCCTTCTTGACATTTTTGGGAAAAGAGAAGAAACAATTTATAAGAAAGAAAATAATGTCTTGGATGAAATTCCAATTTGAATACTTGATCTTTCCATATTGTCCTTGTTGGAAATAATACTGAGAGGGGGGGCGAATCAGTATTATCAAGTCAAATAATTCTTTTCCAAAACCAAATTGTATACGCTACTTCAGTTAATTCAACATGCATATATACGCAACTATTAAGAAGTAAAACCGCATATACAGAGCAAACTTTTAATTTACTTAAACTTTCAGATGATGATTGTTAATCTGAGATGCAGCATCAAATAACCAGTAACTCAGAGACAGTAAAGATAGAGCAGAAAGACAATAACATAAGAACACCAGATATACAGGTGGAAACGCCAGATTGTGGGTGACACTGCTGGCATATTCGTCTCTAATCTTCTTTACTTAGAAACTTCTGCTTACAAGTACGGTGCGAGTCCTTTTCCAGTATGTAGGTGCAACTGTAGAGAAGCTACAACTCTCTCGTCATTTTACCAGCTCTCCTGGAAGGGCTACACCCCCTTTAGCTTCTTTACTATGCCAAGATACTAGTACGTAGGTGCTGACCTACAGAAGGCTACAACCTTCTCTTTCTTCCAGGGACCACGTTTCATCAATTTTTAGACTGGATCCATGAACATCAAATAATCATCAAGAATCAACCAATCTCCTTTTCACAAATTAGATCTGAATCAGGTAGATATTCTTCTTACAGCTGTACCCAAAACACAGTACCAGAAACCATACACCAGAAAATAGAACCCAGAACACAGCAGCAATAGTCAGAAGCAGCTAGATCACAACTTAGATTGTATACGCTATTTTAACAGCCTAAAACTAGCGTGCATACGCTTCTGTGTATGGAACAACCTGCTTATATGCTCCTTTACTTCACTGAAACTGCGTGTATACGCGTCTTCGCCTTACTAAACCTGCGTACAGATCTTATGAAGGATAATTCACTCTTTCATCTATTCAATCACTAATTAACCCAGATTATCAGATGGATCAAGCAAGCGTCATATCTAGCAGATCAAAGTCATACAAAGATACTATCATTCAAGCTTAAAGATTATGACCCATGAATAGAACTTATCCTCCTTTTGTGTTAATGTTCCTTCTTCATTTAGATCCAGATTTGCACCATTACCAATATACCAGCTCTAGCACTTTATCATATGTTCAATAATAATTCAGATGATTCTTTGCCACATGATCTCCTTCCTCTTTTATAGTCTTAGGCCTTCCTCAATACCATGGTCCAAAACTATAACATTTCAATACCATGAACCCAAAACTAGGGATCTGCCGAGACGCCTTGGTCCGAAACATAGGTTCAAATTCCAAGGACTAACTACCATGGACCAAAAATATGATCCCCAACATATACGCGCTTTTGTAATGTATAACCCGCGTGTATATGCGCCTTTGTCTAGATGAACCTGCGTATATGTCTTTTCTTCTTTCTGCGAGCCTGAACTGAGATCTGTTACCAAAAAGAGTTGCCATCAAGGACAACACCTGTGCCATAATGCCAACAATCTCCCCCTTTGGACTTGATGGCAACACCAAGATCCTCAAGATCATTCTCCCCCTTTGTCATCAAAGGCAAAGGGTTGTGCTCCCCCTGAGTACATGCTGAAATCTCTGTCCTACTGTGTTGACCATGCTCCCCCTGATTGTAGGCAAGATCTACAAAGAGATGTTCTTTAAGAAGAACCAAGATTTAAGCAACAATACAAGACCTTCCTATCACCAAAAGACTTAATACTTACATCCATCACCCAACCAAGTGGGGATCATCCATCCAACCAAGTGGGAATACATCAGAAATTTACATATGATGACCAAATACATTACATCTTCATCCCAAGCATAGTGGGGAAACCAAGATAGGCTGTTACATGACCTTGACACCATATAAGAAAGAGATACATGACATAGAGACGAATATTTAAAACATTACTTATGAAAGTCATCAAACATAGATAGCAGCAGCAACTGACAATCATCATTCGGATCAGCAACCAAGATTTCCTTATGTTCTCCCTCTGTCTTTGTTCCACCTGAAATCAACAACAGCTATGAACTAAAGCCAAAAGCTTCTAAGATAATGTCAACAATGTATTAATAGAAGATTATCTGCTCCCCCTAAACCTGTGCTGGATGGTCTCTGTCAGACCCACATCAGAATATCTTCAACCAAAGCCTGCTCCTTCTGATATCCATCAAGCCTACATATATGCGTCTTTCTCTGCACAAACTAGCGTATGTATGCGGATACTCCTTATACAACACGCGTACACCCATTTTTCTCTGAAACTGACAAGATTTAACAGCAAGATGATACATCA
>APFE031139573.1:0-36915 GCA_000404065.3 Pinus taeda
TATCTGCCAAGGTGGCATACACCATCTCACCCGTTTGTTTGTGCAATTCTATTTGATCCATTGGGTGGATGTCTTTGGACAGGACCTCCAGGTTGGTCCTCATATAATCTGCAGCTGACTGTGGTTGCTGCATTGCTGGTGTAAAATGGCTCATAATCATTTTACCCTCGTGCATCATATGCAGACATGAGTCTTTGCTGGTTTGTGGGGGCCATTTTCAATAAATGATTATATAACTGCAGCGTCAAGGGTTCATTTCTCTTTTTGATGTCCTTGAATTGCTGCTTGATGCTCTTCTCGCCTTCCCTTTGCTGGCCTAAGGAGCTAACTTCTCCTCTTGCTGCCCTTTCTTGCTCTTGTTGGAAGGAGCTGGCTGAGGCCTCCATGCTGGGCAGGCCTGTACCTGAATTCCTCCCTATTGGCATTTCTTCTTTAGAGAAAGGGTTTAGCATTTGCCTCTTCTCCCCTTGATTTGGTGATGCAGTAAGGGGAGTCTCTCTGTCCCTTTTCCTGTTTACGTCCTCTCTTTGTGGGGTTTGGAGGACAGAAGAATCAATCCTTGAGTCTTGCCTGGGGGGTGCCATTTGTGTTGGCTGCTGTTGTGTGGCCATTGAGGCCTCTGCTGTCTGTTCTCCCCACCCTGGCTGCTCAATTTTGTGGCTGTGGTACCTATTGAGGTTGTTGAACCTGTGCCTGTTGTACCTGTTCCTGTTCCATCTCTTTCTCCTTGCCTTTGCTATGAACTTGGCTTGTAGTTTGGACTGCCTCCTGATGTGTTGTAGAGGATGAGGCAGCTGCTCCTGCTTGAGGCTTTGGCAAAGAGTATACCTATGCAGGAAGTTCCAAGTCAGCCAATTTAAGAAGTCTTCTTCTTGCTCTCTCATTCAACTCTTCTTATGTGATAGGTTCCTCTAGTGTGCCTCTTTTCCATTTTGGATGATTGGCATATTGTTCAAAGTGAGGAATCCTTACATGGTCGTAGCTAGAGAGCCTATATTTGACCCTTCTTAATGATATGGAGTGATTGGAGTCATAGGGTTTCCTGAGGAAACTAGTCTTTAGGCCGAGGCCTTCTAGCTTTCTATCAGCCTCTTTCCAGCCTTCCTCCCTTTTGTTCAACACAAGGTGGCCCAATTGATTTTTCACCTTCAGCTGTGCCTTCTTGCCCTTGCCTGAGAAGTGTATCATATCAGCATTCCCAAATTTCCTGAAGTATTCAAGGGCAAATAGTCTCATGGGCACATATTTGGGCAATCTGTATGGGGGTAACTCACAACCATATATTCTGATTATGGTGTAGTTTTGGTAAAAATACCAATCCCTAATGCTGTACACTTTGGATAACTGTAGGATTCTCTGCATCTCATCAGTCAGTCTTGGAGGAGGCGAGCTTAGGAACAAGGACATGGATGGGTGAATGAAGAGTTCTATAAATTCATAGTTAGTGTACGAAGAGTAGGTTCTGCAATGAAACACTGAGCTCCAGTACACTACTGACCTTGGATTGCCTTGTGCATCCGTTCTCTTGACAATGAAGGAGAATTTCTCATGCTGATAATATAGAATCAAGTGGTAGATGTAGGAGGTGTATCTGAACACCTTCTCTCTTGATAGGTTCATGAACTGCTCATGCATCTTATCTTAAATGTAGGTGGCATAGTCATAACAGATTGGAGTTTTTCCAGGGGCAAACATAGTCATCATCACCAGTACAATTTCATCAATATATTCCACTGATTTGTACCCCAAGATGGAACTAATCATATCTGCAAGGTCTACACCCAATTGGTTGAGGTAACCAGCAAAGATAGGAGGGTATTGCACAGTCTCAGAGTTTATAAATAATTGGTTTAACTTTGTGATCTGAGCATCAGTCAGCATCTTGGCTCCTTGGTTTATCAGATCCAACAAAGACAAGGGAACCAATTTCTTCTGAGTTTTAAACTGTAGCATCTCTCTAATGGCCTCAGGGGTCATGTAGAATACAACTGAGCCTGAAGGGTCAAGCACAGCTCTTTGAGTAGGATCATAGCATACAGCACATAGATGGATCAGGTCAGGGAGTTGGTTGACCTGAGGAATCCTGAAAATTGGGAGGAAGGAATCCCAAATGCCCAATATATCTGTCCTATATTCATGTTTGGCCTTCAGCTCATTTAGCAGGTGGAGGTGGAACTTGCTGTGTGATGAGGAGTCCTCTGAGATTTGGTAATCCAAGTTTGCCAAATCCTACCACTCCAATTCTCTCTGAGGGGCATTTAAGGGTGCAACATTGAGGGCCACCGGTGCAACTGGAGTCTCCATGGTTACTTAGACTCTGTTTTGTAGGAAGACTAATGTTACTTAGCCAGGGAAACAAGAGCACTGCCTGAGCGAAGAGGTGAATTTGAGAAAGGGAGGATGTCAGGGTAAGCTTGCAGCAATTGAAATACTGCCCACAGTTACTTGAGAATGTGAATAGTTGTCTTCGGCAGAGCCTTTTTAAAAATTGGGTGCAGGTACCAGGTTTTCTGTTCACGATTGCACGAACAACAATGCAGATTTTAAATGAAAGTTTAGTCCAAACAGGCTCGGCTAATGAATTTCGACCGTTAAATTTCTAAGTGAGAACTGGGTGCAAGGAATTCTCCGGTGAATTATGTGTTTATAGTGCCTTAAGTGAGTTTTTAGTTATTACAGACAAAAACTAGGCTTAGAGAAGACTTGCAGGGATAAATACCTGGTAAACTCGATGGTCTGGGTCATGGATGCAGGTGGGTAGGTGTGCCGAAGGTCTCCAGGTCGATTTGAGCAGGTTGGTGCAATTGGTCGTAAAATGCATGCAGAGGGCGCAACAACAGTTTTTTCCAAAAGTGCAAAAAGAACGCGAAAATTGACAAAATATGGCTTTTTGGGACATTCGTGCCTTTTTTTGGATGACGTCAGCATGACGTCATCAGGTGGGTCAGGGTCGGGTGACGTCGGCATGATGTCATCAGGTGATGTGGCGGCCTGTGAGTGGTCCACGGGGGTGGTGAGGTGGCAGACAGGTGGAGCAATGGCGGATGGAGGTTGTGGACGCGGCGCTGACGCAGGCAGTGACGCGGCGCTGATGCTGGCAGGCAGACTAGTCGGAAAACCGGAAACCACAGGGGTATTATATCGCACCGCCTTTGATACGGCAGGGAATCTATGAGAAGGGGCCCCGATACAATTTGGGGGCGACGCGTGGACTCGACCTGATGTCAGCCTCTGACAGATATCGAACGATATCTTTCGGACATCGGGGCCGGTCCGATATCCGCGTCAACCGTCGGATGAAAAGGGCTTGATCGGACGGTCGACGGGCCAATGATCTGCACGGATGATACGGCGTCGGGCGGACAATAAACAATTGTTTTTGACGAGATTTGTGCCTGGTGGGGCCCTTAGGAATATCAAATGAATTTCATGGTTTTTCCAATGTTTTCTTTATTAAATCACGCATGGCCGAAAACTTTAGGATAAGGCGGAAAACTATGGTTTTTCAATACATTTTTGCAAATTTAGCGCATGGCTTTAAGACTTAGGCTAAGTGGGTTTTTGATATAATTTCGCATAAAAGCGCGAATGGGTCCCAAACTTAGGATAAGGCGGATAAAGTGGCTTTTTCCATATATTTTGCATTTTGAGCAGGTCTAAGGGTGAAAAGGGTTTTTTCAAGGTTGCTTAGGCAAAGTGAAGGGTTGGCTAAATAAATGAGTT
Source organism: Pinus taeda (assembly GCA_000404065.3). NCBI lineage: Eukaryota > Viridiplantae > Streptophyta > Pinopsida > Pinales > Pinaceae > Pinus > Pinus taeda. Next base: position 3,724 of record APFE031139573.1, read on the forward strand.
TCTGAGGGATGAAGAGAGGTTAGGCTTGGGTTCTCAGACTGACCAGATGTCAATTTGATTCCCTGGTAGTGAATCATATGGCTATAATTCCAAGGAGGGGATATTTATAGAATGCTTAGGGTTTATACACCATGGTGTTATAATAGTAGGGAAAGGGTAACATAGGGAGTTAGGTAATAAAGTTAGAGGTTAATACGGAGGGATACGGTGAATGAGGAGTGATATTACTAAGTTTTCTTTGAAAACAACTTAGTTTAGGGAGTAGATCACAATGAAAATAATTTTGCACAAGAAATGTGGCTCTTAGGAATCAAGAACCAACATAAAACCTTGAATTTCTTTCATAAACACAACTGGTGCAGGGATGTTAGTAATGAGTGATGAATCAGGAAAGAAGGGAAGTTAGACATGCTCCATTATGTTGTTTTTCTTGTATTGATCAGCAAAATTCAGCTTGGAAGGAACACCACTTCTGCAACCCCATCTACCTACCCAACTATTTGCCTAGCATTTTTTGTTTCTTCTTGGGGGGTGCAGGGTGCACTTGGACTTGCAAACCCTTATGTGCCTTTTCTTTTTTCATTGGCTTTTTCCTTTGATTTCCTATCTAGCACTACCCTTATTTCTTCCAAGGCCCCAGGTTAAGCAGTTGGGAACCTTAGCTTCTCTGCCTAACTACTGATCTGCCAAGATTAAACAGTTTGGACAGACTTCTTTCTCTACTCTACAGCAGCAAATTGAAACATGGCATGATCCAGATTAGACTGCTGGACCATCCATCAAAATTGTGATAAACATGAAGGCATGTATACACCTTGCCTTTCTTTGAAAATATGGGATCTTTGTATCAGCAAAGCAGAGCATATTTGGCATTTAAATTTGCCCATCATGAAATATGAAACCTATTGGTATAGGTATCTAACAATACTAAAAAGATTCTTGTCACTTGACATGTGGAATGAAGCTCCACTGTCCAGGTAACACACACATCCTACCATGGATGAGACCATGCATGCGATAAACGAGAAATCCAGCTCAAACTGTGAGGCCAGTACCTCACCATCAGATCCCTTCGAGGAACCCTTCTTGGATTTCTTCTGTAAACAATTTGTAGCATAATGACCCACTTCATGACAATGAAAGCATCGCACTTTCGATTTGTCAAACTTCTTCCCACAATAGGAAGAACTGGGTTTGGGATGGGACGCCTTCCCTTTGCCTTTCCTCGCCTTACTTGCTAAGGCTATATTTTCCTCATCATCTTGCTTAGATGAGGATCCATCTCTAGTGCTTCTTCTTATTTCCTCCTCCATCAGATCCGACCAAAGTCGTTCCCAATCTGGTAGATTTTCTCTTCCACTAACTGAGTCTTGGTAGCTATTCCAGCTCTTAGGAGGGCCGAGCAGGGCAAGACTCACCATGTCATCATCAGCAGTCATGATCCCTACACTTCCAAGCACATCCCTACAGGTGGTGAGCTTGTCCAGATATGTAGAGATCGTGTCGCCCTTTTCACACTTGATTTTCCAAAGCTTTTCTTTCAACACCAGCTTCCTCTAATCACTGCTATTCTGATATAGATCTTTCAATGTTTTCCACATCGAAAACGATGTCTCCTTCCCATGGAGACTCGAGACTATGTGGTCTCGAACTCCCTCCAGAATGATTCTCCTTACTCTAGCCATACATTTCTTCCATTACGCCAATTGAGTAGCATCAGTTAGCTTGGGGACTTCTTGATCAATGAAGTACTTTAGACCATTATCCTCTAATACTACTTCCATGTGATCCTTCCAGGCTATATAATTCGAGCTGCCATCAAGGGCATACCCGAGTCTTATACCACTAAATGCCATTGGTGAAATTGAGATGTGATAAGAACTCGATTTCTATATTCAGGGATCTCAAACTTTGAACTTCTCCCTTCTTGTATATTGTTCTTTGCTTTGATCACCTTTGCTTCGATACCATGTAGAAATTCCCAATGTAGATCAATAGATTATGCAATATACTAAAGAAAAATACAAGATCTACTTCTACAACAAACTTTGCAGAAGCTTAATCAAATATGAGCAAGATCAATGAGAACACATATAACTGAGAATGAGAAATCAATCACACATAACACAAAAGAAATAACCCGCGGAAAGCCTCAGCCTAAAACCCCAATCTTTGTATTATCATACAAGTGGAAAAATGTTCAAGTTACAAAGAATCATCTCTCAAGCTATACTGCTCTCTCTGCAATCAAACAATACATCTCACAGACTGAATATACATAGTATATGTCCTCCTCAAGTCCTCAAAGCCCCCTATTTCCTTATGCAGTTTTTCTTGGGGTCCAGTGATGCCACATGTGTGAATTGGCCTCACCACACTCACAAAAAATGAAGACGTAATTGTGCAATCCTCAAGGAAAGAATTCCTTCTGCATGCAAGAGATATTCACAATGGAATATTCTAGCAACTAATAGTACATTGCCCCTCCATCTGATCTCAACTGGGTCTCTGTCTGAACTGACATGCATGAGTTATTTATGAGAGAATATTCACTTATCTGAAGTGCACCAGTTACATGCATGCATGCATTAACTAACTGAACTCACAATTAATTCAACAAATTGTTTGAATTAATCTAACTGGACTTGACTCAGTTAACTAAGCCAACTAATTACAACTTAATATTACAACTCATCCTTATCTCTTTAACTGGTGGATAAATTCCTCAATTAATGGAGAAATTGTTGCATGTCCCCACATAGACTTCATGTTTGATTTTCTTCAACTAATTAACTCATAGTGAATTAAATAATTATTTTACAAACAGTTGCTAAGATCAAATTCGAATTTTTACTTCTCTATTTTAGTTCAAGGACTAACTAAAATAGGAAGGTATCCTGAAATGCTATTTATAGCAGTACTAAATTTAGCACTTCTATATTTAGCATTTCTTGTTGCTATTTTCAACACTTCTCTAGCACCTGTACAAGCCTCCAAACCTATGAAACATATACAAGTGGATAAAACATGTCTCCAAAGTGTCACTGCCAAATTGACCTAAAAGGCTGACAAATAAGGTACTTGGCAATAGTGCCAACAAGTCCTCCACTCTCCAACAATCATCTCCACAAACTACAACACTTCTCAAGACCCATAATACTTTGTATCAAATATACATCATCAAACATAGGGCCATCACAGTATAATAAGTAGTCTTCAGGAGCATAAGCATGAAGACCTAAATGAAAACCTAGTTGCCAACTCAACTAGTGTGCCAATAATCATCTCTATCACATGTAGATCTGCATCATCCACCTATAGCAGCATCATCAATGCCAACGCAATCATCCCAACGTCAACACAACCATATGCAACCATGCAACAATGAATGGCATCCAAACATCATATAGGCTACAAGGGTTGAAATCATAAGGTTCACATCAATGTCAACATGAGCTTGTTGCCATCATGAACCTATGCCAACATCAACTAGGTGGAACCATGCACACCATAATTCCAACAATACCCCCCTTTGGAATTGATGGCAACCATAGATTAACTCCATCACATCATCCTCTATCAATCCCCCTTTGACATCAATGTAAAAGGGTCAACTCCATCTGATAAAGAAACAAGAAATGAAGCACAAAGATTAGATTAATACATCTCTACATGGCTGAAATATAATGCACATCAATGATCATCCATGCCTCCATACAAGCAAAAATTAGAAAATATACCAATCTTCATCCAAAGTAGCACACAAACCAACAACCTCTAGCAATAACAACAATACGCACAACAAGAAACCACAACAACATCATATGCAACATCATCATAATAGAAACTATGGGAAACATGAAGTATATGCATCAATATGCACATGAGCATCAATTCATCACTCTCCATGGAAATCGCATAGAAGCAACTACCAAACATCTCTGAACATAACATGAGGTCAAGCAACCCAATGGTCATAGCATAGTATGAGGCACATCATCATACCTCCAAGTGAGTCATAATGCCAACAATTTATGGATCAAGTGAATGAGAGAAAGTAAATGTGCCCCTTGAACACATGCCATCTCCAAGTTGTGGTGACCTCTTATGTTGCAAACAATGCTTCCTTTGATAAATAGAAGCATCATATAGACCAAGACTATACATGACCATGACCATATGACATATACATGAGAAATATATGGTTGTAGCAACAATATAAAAACCTCATATATTACTATTACATGACCATAACATGACTTTGTGACTCATCACTAAATTACCAAAAGATGCAACAATAAAATTACATGGCTTCATGAAAATTTTACATGGATTTTCAAAGAATTACATAGTTTCTATGATCATCTCCTATGGACCAATTACTCAAATACATAATACATAATGGTTATTACATCATCAGTACCCCATTCATATGTCTGCAAAATAGACTCATGATGCTCCTCCATGACAAGCATGTTAAACACACACATAGAATAAACAAAATATTAAAGATAAGCAGGAGATTACATCTATTATTTGACAATGATATAAATTTATAATACATTTTTGTGACCGTTGGGTTCCACATCCCAAGGTCTCTTGGACTCTCATGGCTGTTCACATTCTACACTAACCCATAGAGGATTAGGTGTCCAACATTCCCCCCCTTAATCCGAAGGATTATGTATGAGTCCAAGAAGAGAGCTATAATACAAAATGTGTAAAAATGCATGGCAGCACTAGGCTGAATGTGCTCTCTGAAATGTTGGTATAAAGGGCGGTGGTTTAAGGATGACTACCAAGACTGGAACACTTAGTGCAGTTCCTAGAACTCTTCCAAGTCTGCCATGAAGCTCAAGTCTTCTGCTAGATGAAGTGCTCTTGATGTTTTGAAGAGGGAAACCTTCAACCATGAAAGGGAGGTCTCACCCCGCATAAAAGGGAGAACCTCAACCTGAAAAGGGAAGTCTCAACCTATGATGGTTTAAGGATGACCAACAACTCTAGAATGCTTAATGCAATTCCTAGAACTCTTCCAAAACTGGCAAGAAGTTGAAGTCTTCTACTAGAGGAAGTGTCCCCAATTCTTTGAAGAGGTGTCACAAATTGAAGGCATGCTCAGGGGCATCTTTGTCTTTGGCTACAACTCTGAATCTCGTGTGTCAGGTTATGACTCAAGCTCAGTTGATGTGGCTTTGAAGCTTGTAGATGACCATCATTTCCCCCTATCAAATACAAGGTGAGAAGATGAAGAAATCTCAACTGCAAGACTATTCAATACTCTAGAACAAGTTCTGACATATGGCTGGAATATCTTCTTGGTTGTTGATGCCCATTGCCAAGAAGCAATCCATCCAGGATGAATCTTTGTTCTTGCAGGATGTTTGTTTTTGAAGCACCTGTTTGAATAATGACTGGTTTTATGATAGTGCTTACATGGATGAAGATCAAAATAGTGATCTTTCAGATGGCCAACGTGGTCACAGTGTTGGCATTTCACAATTTGTTGTTGTGGAAGAGGGGCAGAATCTGGAACAGCTAGAGGTGAACTATCATGAAGGAATCCAGCACTCTGAAATTGGATGGAATTTGAGTAATCTGGAATATGAAAGGACACGTCCTTGTCATATCTAAGACCAGTTATGTGCTTGTTGTGGACAAGCTCTTCCCAAGGTCTGATGATGGGCTTGGGAAGTGAAAACTGCACTTCTGCATCTGCATGTAACTTTTTTGCTTTATTGGGCACTGGATCTGAATTAATTTCAACAATATTGACTTGCTGCTTATGGGAGTTTGTTTCATTGTTCTGAACAGAAACAAGTTCAGAATGATGACTCCATTGTGGTAATTATGCTCGTTGTAGCTGAGATTCAAGCTGCAAAAAGTCAATGTTCTCTTGTGCATTTTGTAGACAGACATGAATGTCTGTGAGAGAAACTTTACTGAGTTTTAATGTATCATGAGTAGTAGACAATATCAGATTTTTGAGGAACTCTAATACTTCATTGATTTTGGCCATTTTCATTGAAAAATAAGGTGAATCTCACAAATACATATTCTTGATCTCAAGCCATATATAAATAAGCCGAGTCATAAAGATATATAATCAGTTCAAAATCTCAATTGAATATGATTGAACATATGAAATATGCAAGCCTTCAACATATTTAAAGCAACATACAGTAGTTCTAGGCTATGGAATTTCAACCACCCCCATTCAATTTTGAACAATACAATGCCAAAGAGATTGCCTTATTCAGTGCTCAATGCTCAACGTTCAAATGTTGATGCTAATGCACCAATACCCAACGGAATACAACTTTCTCAAAGTGACTTGAAAGCTCAGATTCTAGCCGCTTCAAGAGATCCTCTTCATATAGTTCGAAAATAACTTTGCCAGATAAATTTGTGTTATGTTGCAGTTCTATGTCCTAATATTTGTATGATTGACTTCTCATTCGTGCCTCACCATTTGAAAAATTAACCACATCAATCAACATAATGAAACATCTTAAAAAGCTTTCCTCAGGCGTGTAGAGTCTTCATTTGATGTTAGTGTTGGCACTAGAAATTAACAAAACAGTGGTTTGTTGTCCTTGTTTAGAAAACCAGAAATTCCCTATGCAAAGAGTAGTTTCGAGCTGTGGTAGTTACTTCTCTAGAAAACAATAAAGTTGGCTACTAGTTTTAGCGACCAGAACTATGGCGGAAAATTGCAGATGCAAAACAACCAAAATCAACTTAAATCATTCAACTTTTGACTTCATTTCAATCAACGATGCTAGCAAATATGAACTTTTAATGCTAGGAGCCTCTGGAATGCAACAGGTACTGAAACAGAGAAAAAATATGTAACAAAGGAATTTACTACTCACATAATTTTCAAAACTCAAAACCCATCAAAACTCCTAAATGATGCACACACAGTTCACTTGAGGAGATCTTCCATAACGATGGTATGGCTTTTGAAAGTGGCAAGGCTTTCTGTGATTGAATATTACTTTGAGTTTGAGCTCGGTAATATTTGTGATGGCATTCTACATATTCTGGATATGCGTCTTATCCCGTCATCCACATCTAGTGAGTCCGAGGTATTTTATCTTAAGATGAAGGGTGATATCCATCGATATCCGGTAGAATTTAAACACTTAGAGGAACATAACAATTATCCTGGAATCGTTGTTCATAGCTCTTCCCATCGAAAGAGAAGCTCATGTAGCATTGTAGAGGAGGATGTGAGCAAACACAATCACATAGCTTCAGTTCTTGAAAATGGAATGGAGACATCCCAAAACAACTTTTGCAGCTCTTAGATGTCGAAGATGTGTCGGCACAAAGCCCGCAGTCTAGTGAACAACTTATTAACAACATGTTCAAACAGAAACCAGTTCTCTATAACGCTATTGATTTGCCGAGTGAAAGAGCAAATAGCCTACCACTATTAACGACCAAGAGTAGCCTTGTTCATCACAGTAGCTCCCCTGCAGGAGTTTTTCTTGGATGAATTCTGATGGAAAATGAATTCCTGAAAATGGTTATCTAGAAGGAGTCATGGCATGTGGTAAAATGGGTATGAGCACACTTGATTTAGAGAATAGTTCATGTGTTTGACATATTGACAAAACCATCTTTTAGAGATACCGATAGCCCAAGAGTGGCTGTCGAATGAAGTGACAATTTCCTTGAAGTTTGAAATCCAACAAGAGAGCTTAGTCCTACACTAGCAACAACTTCTATGGAAGAAATTGATGATGTTTGGTGTCAAACACTACTCTGGTTACCTCAAATGAGGATTATCCTTATCATCAATGGACATCTGTGGGCTCGGAAGACAATCTATCTCCCACCAATGATTTTCCAGTAGCCACCAAGAGGTGTTTTGGAAGTCACCAAGATAAGATCTAACATACTAATAGAGAATAGTCTTCAACCACTGCACAGCAAAAAGAGTATGTTGATTTTGAAGAGAAGTTGAAACACACGAATTATCTTGCCAGCCTTTCACCATTAGTCACAATACCAATCCTAAATATAGCACTTGGATTATCTGGATCCAAAGAACGCTTGCTGTGAGTGCCTTGGTGGAAATGCAAAATGAGCGATAAGCTCAGGAAACAGTGAGAGAGATCAATTACAACACATTCATGATTGTAGGTATGTCGAGACCAGTTAGGGCCACAACAACAATAGCTAATATGTTTCCTAACCGTCCAACACCCCCTAGGAGAAGAATACAGTGCTACTGGATAGAATCTAATGGTCCATACTGGAGAGTTGCTTTGAAGTTGAAAATTTCTCTATGTAGAAGATTTCGTAAACGCAAAGCATTCAACATTCATCACAGAAAAACAACACATACCACAAATCACTCTTCAAGGCAGAATCCAAAATATAAGTGGTTGTGGCAGCAATTATGATGCGAAAACAAGGTATGACAACAATTTCAATGTGCAGAGGGTAGAACTGATACATAGGTAAAGGCCACAGTAACGCTTTTGAGATTCGGCATTCGTACCAGCGAAACGTTAAGTGTCAACATTCTGACAAGGTAGTAGTCAAGCAGAGAAAATTGTCATGGGAATAATGCTTAACTGAGAGAGGTTTCAATATGCAAAAGATGCACAACAGAGGGACAAATTCGATAGGAGTTATAGTACAGAAAATTAATTTGAGACCTATGCACCTAGGTATGAGGGAAGATGTTAGTTTTTCTATATCAAGAAAATGGGCAAAGATGCAGGACAAGCATGCACAAAAGGGCCACAAAAGCAAGTGGCTCATAGTTGAGCAGGGAAGGAGATTGCCCACTTTAATACCATGTTAAACACACACATGGAAGAAACAAAATATTAAAGATAAGCAGGAAAGTACATATATTATTTGACAATTATATACATTTATAGTACATTCATGTGACCATTGGGTTCCACATCCCAAGGTCTCTTGGACTCTCATGGCTTTTCAAATTCTACACCAAATCGTAGAGGATTAGGTGTCCAACAAAGCTTATCACCATGATGACTCATCATACTAAATATTGGACTCTCAACCAATACATAATGATGATACAATAACAAATACATGGTTGTAGTAATAATCATACTACAGTTCATTCATGGGTGGTACATGTCACATGTCATCTCTATGGATGGTTGGAGAAATGAGTACATTGTATGCATGGTTGCACATATTTCCAACCAACTGTTATTGGAAACCAAAAACATATATGTGGCTGAAAAATTTACTCCTTTTCACTCATGAAAACACACATAAATATGCTTCGAATAACTCAATGAAAACAGTGACTAATATGCCAAATAATCTAGGAAAACATCATACCATGAATAGCCCCCTCGAGCTCAATATACCTCAAAGAGATAGGTTGATGACATGGACCTGAATGTTCATGGGGCTCAAAATAGCTCATAAAGTGCTGCTACAATAATCTCATACTCATAAAGCAACAAAATGATCTTCCTGAGGTTATGCACCTCTCATGAATTTGACATTCCTCTATGAATATGCATGAAATAATCATCGAATGCAAAAGGGAACACTCTTCACCACTTGAAGATTTGTTTCTCCTTCTTCCTTCGCATGGTCTTTGGTTGCTTCTTGTCTTCCTTCACTTGCTTATTTTCTTCCTTCACTTGCTTCTTTCCTTCTTTCACACGTTTTTTGCTAGGTCCTCTTTGTTTTTACTACTTTTGTCTATTTTGGCTTGAATAATAGGGCAACAAACAATCACCTGCCATATGGCCAAAATTATAGCATGTATAACACTCCACATGGCCAAGAGAATCAAATCTTCTGCTCATGCAGGATCTAAACATTGCATGAAATATGCTTCTCCTCCATTGGCTAGATTTGCAATCATATGCCTTATGGTGAAACATGTGACATGAGTAACAATAGCCATAAAAAACATAATTACACCTGTTGGCAAATCTCCTTGGCTACTGATATTACTAAAATCTATACTTTCTACTCCAACAATTAGCTGCAATATGCCCAAATTTGTGGCAGTTGTAGCATTGTATCTCATGCATCAAAGGAATGAAATGACTTTCTTCCTTTGAAATATAGTGGAGTTGCCACAATCATGTCTAGGGGAAACATTTCTTCTCAATGTTGGTTCTCCTTTAGAATTTCTTCTCTACCATTGGTTCTTCTTATTTTTATGCTACTGGTTACTTTTTTTATTACTTGGATACTATATCTACTTCCTATTTCCTTTCTTCTCATTTTCCGTGCTCGTATTGTTTGCTACAGTTTTCTTGGTTGTTTCTTTACTTTTTTTCCTGTACGCAAATTGGACTCACCCTTTTGAAATCCAAGACCAGAGTTATCCAATGGTGGTCTTTTGATCTTAAGCACATTATTCAAGGCCATGATGCTCTTCTCCATCTTCCAATGTTTTCTGAAGGACACCACTTCAACTTCTAATTTCTCACACCCATCTTCATTCTCTTTGTATTTCTTTCTCATGTCATCCTCAACTCTTTATGATTTAGCCAACTTAATCTTTAATCTCACAATATCTTCCTTGCACTTGGCCTCCTTATCATCACAAACCTGTAATGTTTTTCTTGACCCTTGCATGCAACTATTAGTATAGAAATATCATATTTAAGACCCTTAATAAAATTCTCATCTTCATTATGTGCTTCAGCATGATCTAAATCTGAATCATCAAAGTTTTAACTCAAAAGAAAACAATTAATATTTACAAATTTAGTTTCATGATTTTCTTATCTCTTCTCATCATCGGTTGAATCATGTGCACTAGAAGAATCATACTCGTATGGTTGAGATTCTTGTTTTTGAAGGCCCTTGTTCTTATTTTTCTTATTTTTCTTCTTTTTGTTGCTCTTCTTCTCATTTCCTTATTTATTTTGGTACCATCACCAAATATGGATTCTAGCTTGTTCCACATTTGCTTGGAATGTTTCAAACCTACTAACCTCTTCAAATCATCATCATGAATATTCTTATTGATTATGCATCTAGCTTGTGCATCCTGCTGCAAAGCTTCATCTGCAATTGGATCCTTGACACAACCTTCACTTACTACTCTCCAAATGTTAGATCCACAAGATACAAATTGAGATTTAACATTTTTTTTCCATACCTTGTAATTTGTAGTAGTGAGGAAATCCATTCTAAAAAAAATCAATTTCTACCAACAAACCCAGATCTACTCTCGAGTTATCAAGCTGCAACCAAGAGTCCCGCTCTAATACAAATTGTTGGAAACCTTTGAGAACTACTCGGGGGGTGAATCAATAGTTTTAATTTTATATGATTTTTTCCTTTTACTACTTCACTTACCAATTCATGCATATAACCAACAACACATTAGATTGTCTCATGCATATAAACCATATAAGCAACTAAAAAATTATAACCATGAGATAAACAATAATCAACACATAAAAAAAATTCCACACAAGAGATACAAGATATATGGTGGAAAACCCCTCACCGGGCGAAAACCACCCTTACTGCTTTTGTGCTGCTTTGAATCTTCTATTAAGAAAAATGTGTCTTTTTACATAGATTGCTAACTCTGATAAGCTAGGAGACTCGACCTCATCTACAATCAGCTGACTCTGATTAGCTTGGAGACTCAATTCTACTGATCAACTTAGAAGAGTATGTTCTCCATGGATCTATGGACTACCATGCACTAAAGTCTACCATGATCAATCAATCCTCTCCCAACTCCGATTCGACTATCCAACTAGCATTGGATTGAGAAATTGTTCCTTTCGCTGAAACTTCTCAATCACTGCTCCACATCTATGAAGTCACTACTCCTCTCCTCTATGTGGATCTCCTTTCATATAATTTGAAACTAGATAAAAATAGTTTATACTCAAACTAATTCAACTCTTCTTGTGACCTCTACCAATAAGACATCATCATATCAATCAAAATAATACCACAAATATTTGCTCTCAACTCTAGCAAAATGGTGCCTCAAATCTATGGATCAAATATGAATACCATTAAATCCTCACATCAATATAATGTTGTATAATATAATTAACATCATAATACACTATGGCTATGTGCCAAATGAAAAAAAATACTCTTGCAAAAACAAATGTGAGAGTCACCAACAAAAACACTATTCAACAATATGCAAAATGTCTATAAATAATTTCCACTAAAACAAATTCAAATATGACCTATTCTCTAGTATGCTTCAGATATTCTCACTACGCAACTATTAACATTAATAAATTGAAGCATATATGTGCTCCAATAGGTATAAGACATAAACACACTATGAAAATGTCTCTTCCTCACATATACGCACACTCCACCATCACTCAGCCCCAAAATCGAGTATATAAAACATGTAGGGCGAAATTGAGCTTGGGCTGGGATAAAGGGTGCACAAATTGGAACAAATCAATCCACTAATACCACTACTTATGAACTAAAAGAGTTCACATCATTGAAGGACATTTTCAAACAATTCCCAACATTTGCAACCTTTTTTAGAAATTACTGGGAATTTCCTTGCCAATTTTCATTTGATTTACCTGATGAATTCAGAGAATTTCTTGTTAAAATCCTCGATCACATGCAAAACATTGGAAAAAAATGTATTGGAAGCTTCAGTTGCATGCATAGGCATTTATGTGATCTTACAAGGGCCTTCCATTGCATGCACAAGCTTGGATCCATGAGAATGGGGAAAAGGATTAAGAACTACATCAATCCTTCAACTCAGAACCTCTTCCACCTATTGGATCACCTACTCCAACATCTGTACAAGCCTTCGAACCCCTAACATAGCCTCTAACACATCTCCAAGTGGATCAAACATTTTTCTCAAGTTTCACTACCAAATTGGCCTAAAAGGTCAACAAACAAGGTTGACAAGAGTGCTAACAAGTCCTCCACTCTCCAACAATCATCTCCACAATCTGCAACATTTATGAAAAACTTGCAATACTATGTAGCACATCTCTATCATCAAACATAATGCATAACACTGCAAAAACTAATCTCCATGAGCATAAACATGAATACCTAGATGAAAACCTAGCTTCCAACTCAACTAGTGTGCCAATCATCATCTCTATCACATGTAGATTTGCATCATCCACCTATAGAAGAATCATCAACCAAGCCAATCAGTTTACCATCATGTGTGTGACATCATATCTAGTTCACATAAATGCCAACACAATCATCTCTATCTCAACACAACTTGCTAAAACCATGCTACAATGAATGACATCCACTCATCGGCTAGGCTACAAGGGTTGACATCAATGCAAACATGAGCTAGCTTCCATCATTAACCTATGCCAACATAAACTACCTAGAACCATGCACACCATAATGCCAACAATTGCAATATAAAATTCAGGTGACTCGCCTTTTAATTTAAACAAACCAATGAGACCCCCTACCCCTTGTAAATGTAATCAGTTAAATTGATGATACCTATAAGCTAGGATAAATTATTTATACATAATGAAATGGGAAGGATATGTAATAAAACCACTAGGATAATTCAAAATCAAGCTAGAGGACACCACGACTACATAAAATGACTTGTACCTAAGTTGAAATGGCAAAGTGAAAGTAATGATTGGAATATCATGGTCAAAGGATAAGGAGATTGGAAATTCCTTAACCATTGATTAGTCAAGGTGTAGGACCTACAATAATATAGCTACAAAATATCCTAGGAAAATAACTTTTCTAATGCTACAAAATACAGGAAATAAATATGATAAGCTAATGTCAGATACTATAAGAATGTATCCTTCCCACTTGTTTGGAATATTTTCCAATAAACAACATGGGTAGCACACAATAACACGTTCAATAATAAAATGCCATCAAAACTCCATTAGGGTCATCCTTAGGTGTCATGCTTCAAGAATTGATCATAAAGCAACCCATAGAATACTGGGTGTAATAGATCATTAATGGGGGTGGGAATGAGCTCATAACTCAACCTACACTAGAATATGTAATGCTACTGGTAGGTGTCCACAAGAGCTCCATAGTTGGAAGCACAATGTTATGAGGGAGGAGCACCAACAATCGATTGTGCTTCCTCATAAATGTGTGAAGGTAATGGGGGAGGGACGATACATTATATTATTTGTGTTCATGGTTTCTAGTGTGTCTCATGTAGTAATTGGTGGGGTTACCATAATGGCTCTTACATGCTCAACTGTGGGAGGGAATGAAGCACACCTTAGCTCATTTATGGCTCAATGCAATACAATAGGAATTTCCACTTTAATAAGAATTCCATAGTTAACACTTATCCTATCCATGTCCTTCACTCATAGATAAATGGTATTTCAACCTCATGGTATTTCTCCTCCTCCTATCTCTATAAGTTAGATTATAACTTTGGCATCAAGTAATCCATCAAATTTAGATTATACCCTAATTCATATCCAATTGGATTAGATATCCATTAAAATCCTCTCATAGTGGCTTTGTCATTAGCAAAGCCATTAGTCTAGCTTTTATCTTTATTGGTCAAGGATTGAGATGTAAAGTTGAAGATGGTTCTTAGGTACATATCACAAAGAAAACATGGATAGGAATCCAAAATAATCTTATATATTTCTCAATAAATCAGCTCATAATATTAATAGAGAATGCTTCCTCTTTCTAAATAAAATATATTAAAAGGATTGTATTTGAGGCTCAAAAAACTAGATTTCTTTTGCACGCTTATAGTTGGATGGAGACCATATTATGGTATGCGAGGATTACATGTGTTCTCTACAAATTTATTTTTAACTCTCATAGATAAAATAGAACAAACTATTTTGGCCAAAAAAATCCTTCTAGCTAGGATACCATCCCCAATTTAGATACCTTTGTCTTCCTCAACATGATCTAAATATTTACATTCTCCTCATCGCTGGTGGGTAAACCACTTGAAATTAAAATTACAACTTAAAGAAAAACATTTTCATGTTGTTTCATCTCTGCAACAAAGCCCCAACTTGGGATATATTGTAGAAATGTTGTTTTTTGTGGTCCTACAAATTGTGCAGTATTCTCAAAAATAGCATAAACTATTGAATACCCCTTCATTCAAATTGTATGGAAGAAAATCAAGAACTTTGAACTTTGTATGTTTACGGATTATTTAGAATATATGATGATCTTAATTCATAGTTATCAATATATCACAAAAAACATGATAAGTCATTCTTCAAATAAAATCTTGGGGTTCTTGTTGGACAAAAATCATGCTATCTTTGAATAGTATTGACTTTATTTCGTAGGAGTAGAAATTTAGAGCTAAACCATTATGGAATATTTTTTATTTGTTCTAAATCCTCATTAAGCGCCTCCACTACTTGAGGAAAATATAAAAAATTATTTTCCATGCAATTTATTTGTTGGAGTAGCTCAAGGAAGCTCCTAAGGGGGTGTTGAAGGAATTTTATTTCACTCCCACTACCACGATATTTAATTTAATGGTTGTTTTGGTTTAGCAACCGAAAAAAATATATAATTGTTGGCATGAAAGTTTCTTCTCACTCTTTCAAATGAACATATGATTAAAAAAGTGTGTATCTATGGAGACTCCACGATAGAGATAAAATGGATGAAGGTGATCTAGATTTTTCAATGAACAAAATGAAATAATAATTTAAATAGAAATACATAGCTACAACAAAAAATGAACTTCAATTCATTAATAACAAAATAATGAAATATTATTTACATCTATAGAAGTAAATACACTAGCTCGGGTGCATGGAAAATTTTAGGGGCTAATGTTCACATGTGGGATAATTTTCCCTGATTTTTCCAAAAAATAGATTCACCAATTTCCATTTTTTTTAAATGATTTGCTCAAATTTTACAATAATAAACATTTTATAGTTTTCATATTAGGGACTAGTGAGACTCGTAAATGTTTTTAAACTTCAAGATAATTTTCCATCCTTAAAAGTTTCCCTGCTCAGGTGATGGTAGCTATCTCTGAGAAGAGATGTGTCAGTGACATTCCTCTGAACTGTGTTACAATGATGCTTGGAGGCCTTATTATTATTGAGGAAAATGGAAAATCCTAAACATCCAAAAACCTAACCCTAGGAGATGAAGAGCCAAAAGTTTGTGGGCCCTGTTGGGGTTAATTACTACATCAACTTCCTGGGATCGTAACTTCGACATACGATCTTCATTTTACGCGTACAATACCTCATTAGAAATATATATTCGATGAATAAAAATTTCAACTACAAACCCATAATATAAGCTATAATTTTACCCCTTTTACAAAAAAATTGTCGTTTAGGGTCCAAAAACGGCTCTCGATGTTATGGACCCAAAAACTACCAAAACTACTAACTATGCTAGAAATTAGGAAACTGAAAAGAATTAATGTTAGGGGTCCAAGTGGAATGGTTTAGTGGCCACCAATATCCACCTAGATTAGTCCTCCCACCTTAGGGAGAAATCATCCCCATTGCATTTTGTGCCTCCATGGGATGAGGAACTTTCTACTGAACTTGGTCCCAGGTGAGCCACTTGCCTTGGTGCACGAGCTAGCTAGGTTTGATAACTATATACAATTCAATTATCTATTTGTGAGTGAATTTAAGAGAGGTATCCATTTTTTGATCAGTTTTGGCCTTTTTGATGCATTATGGGTTGAGCTCTATTGGTGTCAGTTGTGCAAGGATGTTTGATGTATAGAACAATGGTGGAATGTATGGATGAAGGTGGTACACATTAAATACCAAGTACAAACCAAGGAAATGAGGGATGTTTATCCTAAAATAAATTTCACCCATGGCCTTTGTGATGATGTAAATCCCATATCAAAGTGGTCAAAGCATACGATGGGCTTCTGTAAGGTATTCCTTTTTTAGATGCAACCATACCTTGTCGCCGACCTTAAACTTGTGTGGAAACCAATATTGATCGTGAAGTTGTTTGTACTTGGAATTGACTTTCTCTAGGATATCATGAAATTGTAGTTGGATGTGTTGGATGTGTTCCATTAACTAGGAAGATCTATCAGCCTCATACCTTACATGTGCAAACTTTTCTAGCATAGTTGCAAGAGGCATTACATCATCCATCTGAATTATGGTTGAAATCCCATACCCACTTTGAAGGGGTGTTATAGCATCATTTACCACCTTTGTATACTTGATGCTCTGATTCATGGCCTTGGGAACCCCTTTCCCTTCTGTCTTGGTCTAAATATTAAAAAATATTATTTTAAATTCCATACATGACCTTGCCTTGCAAAAAGTGCTTGCACATGTGGGTTCAGCTGTACCCAACCCATATATATGATTTAAAATATGAAAAAATATATAATCCTTATTTTTTGGGTGGGGTTTACGAGTTACACTGGAAGCCTACCTACAGGAGCCCATGGCCTAACTGTTTCCCAACTGAAAAAATTGTTTTGAGGTCATATAAATACACCTCATGGGGAAGGCCTAAGGGGAGGGAAAGATAGGACATTAATACTATATCCAACTTGTCCATGATCAAGTCTGATTTATCCCTATGCCTCCTGCACTCCCAACTATAGGAAACCCTCATTTCCTCATTGTGATAACCATCTCCTTTATATGGCATCCATGTGTATGCATTTGAAAGAGGATTGTTGAGGCATAAGCTGGACGGATTCAGAGGAATATTTCTCTTAGAGCCGTGAAATATCAACATGTATTCTTCCACATTCTTTTGCAATCATTAATAAAGAAGCCATGCCTTATTCCTAATCTTAAGATATTAATTCTTTAATTCATGTTTTAATCTAACTAATGTATGATTTCATTTTTTATGCTTAAATTCTTATATGATCTAACACTTATATCATGAACATGCTTTCAACTACTGCTCGTGTATATGCTTTTCTGGAAAGAGTTGCAAGTTTAGAAGCATTGGAGGAAGCAGAGGGTTTGGACCCTACGAGAACGACCTCAAACGGAGGACCTTTGTGTAGTACATCTTCTTCCTACTTCACTAGTTTAAGTAATAAGGTTGCTTGTTTGTTTGCTTCATATTCATGTATGCCCTCTGCCTTTTTAGGGTTCTCAACCCATCCCTAGAGTGTATTATTCTCGTAACAAAATTGGCAACTCCGCTGGGGAATACTTCTACTATTTCCTAGTTTGGGTTGTTTCTTGCTTGATCTGGGCTTTTCTGTTAGGTTTCATGTATTTCTGGTATCTTTGATTTATCTGCAACCTGGTAAAAAAGTCTGATCTTCTGGATCAAATCTATTTTTTTTTCTTTAACGGATTTTATATACCCGATTTTTAGTTTACATAGTAGCGTATACACATGCGTTTGTCCAAAGAAACATTGTATACACATGTTTCCTTGAGAAAAATCGCATATACATGTAGGTCTTCACTACACAGTCGTGTATGCCTGGTTTTATTTGAATTTTTCAAAAGTTGAGTCTAGTAAAGGTTTTTTCTCGATGTTTCTATTTAGTCATTGATTGTCTTGGAAAGTCCTGGTTTTGGTGGATTTTCAGTTTCGTCTCTCTCTATTTGCGAAAAGACCTAGTCAGCATAGGGATTTCTTTGTGGTAAGGTGTTGGTTTCTGTGTTTGGGCTCAAGGATTCTCAGTGAAGTTCTTGGCTGTTCTAAGTCTTTGGAATAGAGAATTGGTTTCAATTCATTTATAACCTAGCCTTTTCATTACGTTGCCTTGCTTTCCTGAAAGTTGGTGTTCTTGGTTTTTTCTTGGTTTTTGAGAAATTTTTCTTGCAACCCTGCATAGTTTTCTTGGTCTTCTTGAATTCTTTCCTGTTTGGTGGAGTTTGTGTACTTTTCTTTAGATCATTTCATTTGAGTTTTTAGCATCTTGTCACTCTAAGCCTTATCATGCTTTTGATATCTGTGGCTTGTGAAGTTTGAGGTTATTTATGCTTGAATTTGATTTTGAAGCCTTTAGTAGTTTTTGTTCTCTTGAAAACTCTTTGTGTCCTTAAAAAGAAAAAGATAAAAACATTATTTTGTTTCATAGTTTGTTCGTAGAACCTTGTAGAAATCTCTTTTCATCGAAAGAAAAAAAGTTTCATGTGCATGTAGCTAGGTTTTCTATTGATTTATTTTACATCCATAACATCATAAAGTTGCACTTCCATCTTACCCCTGACCTAAGAAAAGCCATTAAAATCAACTGCTCAATTTAAAATGAATTAGATTTTTTTTTTGGTTTGTCATAATAACATCAACTAGTCTAGGTCATATTAGGGCCTTCGAATAGGAGAGTAGAGAGTTAACTATCCAAGGCCATTCTAAATTTAAAACATAGAAGTTGATTAAAAGAGTGAAATTCAATGTCGTGAAGTTGACCAGGAAAGCTCTTCTCTTCTGGGAGTTAAGCACGAGGGTGAGTGAACACAGGAAATACAGATACCCCCTCTCCGAATTGTTGGATCTTGAACAAAATACTGTTCCGCTTGAATGCCAATACGAACTCATGACCTTAGTTCCCTTTCCTAGGGACCACATAGGTGACTGCGGGGGGGAATACCTATGGTACCTGAGGTAGATGTTATATCACTCTCATTAGTACTTATGGAGGGTGCCCTTGTGAAGATTGGGTACTTGCATTGGAAAAGGATTTTGATTGGAGGTCAGTGTAACCATTTGTGTTACCCTTGCTAGTAGGCTTGGGCCATCATTATCCTAAACTATCTTTGGAAGGTCCTTTATATCACTTTCTTTTATTTTGGTGTCTGGTCCTAATCAACCACAACAGAAATACATGAAAGTAGCTTCATTGATTGTATCTTTAGGGACATATCATTGAGTGCTTTTTTCTCCTAGATTGCAATAGATTTATAATTCTTTGAGTCTTTACAAGTTCTCATAATAATGAAAAGTGGTTGATTGACCAGTTTTTCAATCCAGTAGGTTTCATGGGCTCTCACTTACGAGTGTCGGGCCTTCTTCTAGAAGGTATAGAGAAATCATGTTGGTGATTTTCAATTAGTAGGAGCAAATACATCAGAGATTGATCCTCCGCTTAGGCTATAGTTTCATAGGGTAGACCTGGTGAAGGTTGTGATTTGGGTAGGGATACCCCTATCCTTTATAGGGTCCTCTTCTATTCCAAAGACAAAGTTGAGATTGAAGAGATTCCTGAGTCACCTGTGACTCCTTCTTCACCTCTTCCTCCTAATTATCCAGACGTTCTTTTGTACGTTGGGACCTCGAATCACAGGCTGACAAGCCTTGGTTTTTATCATCCTTTTCCTTCGATGGCCACTACTAGGAGCAAACATCTGACTATGAGTGCTACTAGTGAGCATACTCCTATTTCAGTTCAAGGAGGAGGTATTATTTCTATATCTATTGTCACTCCTAGTACTGCAATATTTGGATCTACTTCCATTCCATCTTCGAGTGGGGGAAGCCAAGATTTTGCTTCCCATGCTAATTCCTTTCCCTTTGGGATGCCTTCTAGTGCAATTCCCTCGATTCCTCTATCCATCCCATCTATTGTTTCCACAACCATGACTTCTATGGCTAATGTTTCAGCCTCTTTTCAGGGTTTTCCTTTTGGAAGTGGTCACATACCTCATTCTAATTCTTCTTTAGGATCTCTTCCTTTTTCCCCTCCGGGTCAAAGTTATAATCCTTTTCAAGGGTGGACTAACCCTGCTTTTAGTGGTTTAAGAACTGGGAACCAATGTTCTTTTGGTCAACAGGGGAACATGCCTTACTCCTCCATAAGTTCCTTTTAGGTTTTTTCTACCTTCGCTAATGCATAGAACCCTTACCAAGGGCTCTCCTCTCCTTTTGATACTTAGCTTGGGGGAAATATCCCTAGTGATGGTAACTTTCACAAGAGTTGTTCAAACTCTGAATTTCTCTGAACCACAAGGTTTTCCTTACGGTTCAGTTTCTTCTACGAGCAATCCTTAGAAACATGGTGCCTCTACAAATATAGGATATTCTTTTCATACTGTTGGAAATATGTTTCATAATGGGTGGAATTCTCAAGCTCCTCCGCACACCCCTAATTTTCTAGATATCTCAAAATTGATGAATGATCCTATTCAATATAATCCAACATGGCCTCTAGTTCCTACAAAACTTCCATTGGATATTCCAAAATTTGAAGGAAAGTATGGGGAGGATTCAGCTGACCATATAACAACATTTCATTTATGGTGTTCATCTAACTCCCTAATTAACAATTCAATTAGGTTGAGATTTTTTTAGCACACGTTAACTGGAAATAATGCTAAATGGTATATAGAGCTTAATGGGGGTACCTTTTCCTCATTTGGTGAGTTGGCTACTATATTTTTGAACCATTTTTAGTTGCTCATTCAGTATTATGCTGGAACTAAGTTGTTAGCTAGCTTCCAACAAGGTATAACAACTCACATTTCTAACCATATTCAGGAATGACAGAGAAGGAAGAGGCTCATCAAAGCCTATATTCCTAATGAATTCCTTCTCGAATGGTTTTTAAAATCTTTACAACTAGAAATTTATAAGGATGTATCGCTCTCTAGAGTGTTTACCAAAGGACAAGCTATTTTTAACACCTAGAAATTATAACTTATATATTCTTAGTCTGGGATTCTTGAGAAGATTTTTCCTTATGCTCCTCGATCCAAGATTGATTTAACTAAACCGAAGCCAGGTCCCCATGCTGACGAGATTGTTGGATCGATTGATAGTAGTACGAATAGCCTACTAATTCAATTGCAGCAATAATCGTTACAAACTACTTCTTCAATTCAGGGATTGTTCTTAGTGTCTATGCTTTCTCAACCATCATATATTAATGATTTCCAATCTTCCAACCCCAAAGAAATTCAACAATTTGATGGGAAGAGGAAGGGATGAGGTAAGAAGAAAAGGATGGGAAGTGTAGTGCAAACAAACCCAGTAATAATACTGGGGAGGATTAAAAGGAGTTTAAAAAGAAAGTTAAATTCCCTTGCAAATTGTACAATGAAGATCATTTAACTCATATTTTTGCTAATATTCAGGACACTTAGCACTTGTTAGTGCAGCAGGGTTCTTCTAGCTCCCAGGCAGTTCTAACTAACCCTTTTCCCCAAGGGCAACAGATTTTTGTTGGCACAAATGCTAGTATTGGAAACCACATAGGGGGCAACCAGAAAGGGGGAAATCCATCAAATGTATATATGATGAGTACTCATGTCGATGTTCCTACAATATCACATGATTATGGTGAACCAAAATCCTCTAAGGCTAAGGCCACTCCCGATGTTTCAGAGCCACTCCATATTGAGAGGCTTGCAGTTGAGTCTATACATCGGATGCCAAAAGGCTATGGGAAATGTTCAACAAGTAAAAATAATGCCAGGGCTGCCTAGAACTACTCAATTGTTGAAGATCTAACCCAAATCCCTTGTGTGATTTCTGTGTTAGGGGTACTCTAGTCATGTCCGGCATAAAGGGGTGCGCTACTCACTGCGATTGGGGCTTACCTCATCACATGGCTTTCCAAATAAAATCTATATATGGAAAGATCAATATCTTTTGAACTGTAGTTGACGAAGGAGCTTCCGCATGTGTCATGTTTATTGCATGTTGGAAAGCTATCGGATCTCCTGAATATGTTCCTTCGCCTACTCTCGTGACTGCATTTGATGGTCATTCTCATTAGCCACATGGAATTATTCCAGCCTTTCCCATTTGTGTTCGAGGAAAGGTGGACAATATAGAGGTGGAAATAGTCAATGCAAATTTGGATTATAATCTTCTATTGGGATGAAATTGGATTTATGAAATGGATGTCATTGTATCATCATTATTTCACGTCCTATGTTTTCCCCATGAACGGAGAATTGTTACTATTGATCAGATGGAGTATTCTCCGAAAGAATCCAATGCATCCTCTGATTCCTCCATTCTCTTGGTGAATAATCACAAACAACCTCTTGAGAATTTAGGAGTTGGAATGTATTCCTCATTGATGGGTACTTTTGATCTTCCTTCTCATGTGGCTCGAATAAATGCCATTTCATCATCCAATATCCCTTCTCAAAGAGAGTTTTTTAGAACTCATTATTTTTTGGATACATGGCCTTTACCCCCTTCTACCACCACATTAGAAGTAGGGAAAGTAGGTCGAATGGAATATCCTATGTCTGCATCTAAAATTTCTTATCAATTTATTGTAAACACTACATATTTTGATCCTACTCCTCTTTCACTAAAGGAATTGGATGAAGATGTGGCTCTGACTTGGACTCTTGACTCTCCTTCGTCTATGGACTGCCTTGATATTGTTTTACCATCTGAGGAAGCAATCCTAGAAGTAATGATAGGTATAGACAGACCATGGGATGATTTTCATCATTGGTCATATTTTCTCCCAGACTTGCGTGAAGTAGAATCAAGTTTGTCTAGTCCTTTGTTGACTGGTGATGTTCACACATTTGTAAACCCTTTGGCTCTAGCATAGGTTTTTTCCAAAGGAAACATGTCTATTATTTCATAAACTATTCTAGTGAACATCTCCAAGAATCCCAATATAATCAAGAATGTTTTCATCAAAGCCGAATGCTCCCCTGAAGAAATTCAAATCTATATTGATCTTTTTAAAGAATTATGTGATGTGTCTGCTTGGTCTTATGAGGAAATGCCTAGAATTGATTCATCAATAGTCCAACATGAGATCAAGACATACATGAATGCGAAGCCCGTAAGGAAAAATCTTCAGCCAGTAAACCCTATGAAAGCAACATCTATCAAAGCCAAGGTTGAGAAGTTTCTCAAGGCATGTTTTATATACCCCGTTCTGTTGACTAAGTGGGTCAGGAACCCAATCCTGATTAATAAAAAGTAAGGAACAATCCATGTATGCATAGACTTTAGGGATTTAAATAAGGCTTGTCCTAAAAATAATTTCCCCACACCATTTATAGATCATATTATCGATGAATGTGTGGGAAATGATATTTTCTCCTTCATGGACAGTTTCTCGGGTTATAATCAGATTACTATCCATCCTGAAGATCAACATATGACAACTTTTATCTTCCCCAGGGGTACTTTTGCATACAAAAAGATGCCTTTTGGCCTTAAAAATGTTGGAGCTACTTTTCAGTGATCCATGTCCTATGCTTTCCATGATATCAAACATATCATCGAAGCTTATTTGGATAAACCTAGATACTCGTTCTCGAAAGAGAATTGATCATCCTCATCATCTTCGATTGGTTTTTGAGCCATGTCATTATTACAAAATTCGGTTGAATCCAGATAAAAATGTTTTTTCTATCACGTCTGGTCGATTATTGGGATTCATCATATCTACTAAAGGGATTTGTGTAAATCCTTTCAAGGTTGAGGCAATACTTCAGTTGCCTCCCCCATCTACCATCGTCAACTTCAAAGTCTCCAAGGAAAAGCCAATTTCTTGAGGAGATTTATCATCAATTACACTGAGATTACAAAAGAATTTATGTGATTGCTGAAGAAAGGAGTTATTTTTTTGTGTGGTGATTTCGCTTAGTGCTCATTGGATGCTTTGAAAAAAGCATTGACCTCTGCTCCATTACTGAGTGCACCCGATTATATTAGGGATTTTCTCTTATATATCACTCTCCACGAGTGTGTGATTTATTATCTGAGATGAATCTTGGTAGGTCCTGAACTACGATATTCTTCTGTAGAGAAATTAGCTATGGCAGTTGTTCATGTTTCGAACGACTTAGACACTATATTTTTCTTAGGAAAACTTTTGTCTGAGCGACTGTCAATCCATTTAAGTTTGTTCTTAGTAGGCGAGTGACTGGGGGAAATATAATAGATGGATTGTTATTTTACAAGAGTTCGATCTCGAGTTCTTGTCAGCCAAATCTAAGAAATTGTTAGTCTTTGTAGAATTAATTTCAAAGTTGCCTTGTGAAGAAGAAATATTTTATAAGGAATCATTCCCTAATGAGCATATTTTTATTATTTCTTCACAAGATCCTTGGTATGGAGATATTATTATTTATCTTTAGACTTCAAATTTTCCGCAATCTTTTTCAAAGGATGAGCGAAGAAAATTGCGTCACTTAGTGAAAAGTTATGGTATTATCAGTGACACTTTATATCATCGTCGGCTTGATTCAATCATTAGACGTTGATTAACCTTAGAAGATGTTGAGTCAATGCTAAATGATTGCACAATGGAGCTTGTGGTGGTCATCTATCTAGGCTTGCTATAGCCCAAAAAATCTTGCGTGCATGGTATGTTTTGCCTTCAATTTTAAAATATTGTATTGAAGCGGTAAAAAAATGCCATCCTTGCCAAGTTTACACTCGGAAAATGTGCACTCATCGAGGCCCACTTTTTCTTGTTATTACCGTCGGACCATTCACAAAGTGGGGCATTGATTTTACAACATGTAAGCCGCCTTCGGAAAAGGCTCTTAAGTATATTATTGTAGGAGTGGACTACTTTACCAAGTGGGCGGAAGTTATGCCCACTGTAGTGAATGATGGTGAAATAGCAGCCCTGTTTCTTTTCAACCAAGTCATTTCTCATTTTGGTATTCCAAAGAATATTTTCACTGACCATGGAAGTCATTTACAAAACAAGATGATGGTTGAATTGGCTCTCAAGTTGGGTTTCCGGCAGGAGCATTCATCTCCTTACTATCCTCAAGCCAATGGTTAGGTGGAAGCCGTGAATAAATCCTTGAAAGTTATCCCACAATGGAAAATTAATAAGGCTCGATCCAATTGGCATATCATGTTATATCCCATGCTTTGGGCATATTGGATGTCAGTTAAGACCGCTACGGGTTTCACTCCTTTTCAACTAGTTTATGGTTTTGAATCAATATTCCCTGTGGAATGCGAAATTCCTTCTCTTAAATTAGTTGTAGCACTTCTTCCAGACACTTCCAGTCTTGAAGAATGCCTCATTCATTTGGAACATCTTGATGAGAAACGTCGAGATGTTGCTATAATTCACGTAGCTCATAAAAAAAGAGTGAAATTCCAATATGATAAGGCTATGCATCCTAGGGTTTTCTCTAAAGGTGACCTTGTCCTAGTCTATGACCAAGACAAAGACGCCTTGGGGGCATGTAATTTTAAAGCCATGTGATACGGTCCTTTTATTGTTAAAAAAGGTATTAAAAGAGGGAGCTTAGGAATTCATTGATTTTGATGGAAACGAGTTGTCGGATCCCATAATGGGCTCTATCTTAAAACATATTATGCCTAGGTTTCTATCTAACATTTGCTTGGTTGTAGATATTGTATATATTTGTGCATATCTTGCTATAGGTTTCATAGTGATATCAATTTTTTTGATCTTCTTCGGTAGGTATCGATGGACTATTTGGTATATCTAGGGTTCGTTGATGGTGCGAGTTGACATACCCGAAATTTGGTTTCCGCAGCATGGGTAATTTACTACCCATCCAATCAGTTGTTGGTTTCAAGAGGAATATGTATCGGCCCTGCTTAAAATAATGTTTCCGAATATACTATTGTGGTTAACCTACTATATGAAGTAATATCTCTTGGTATTGGTTCATTATTAGTATACTTGGATTCACAACTGGTGGTTTCTCAATTAAACAACATTTATCTCGTGAGAGATCCTTATTTATATCGCCAATTTCTAAGAGTGCGTTTATTACAAAGATCATTTGATTTTATCACCTTTATTCATATTCCGTGATCAAAAAATTCATTTGTTGATTCCATAGCTAGTCAAGCATTAGATTGTCATATTAATCATTCATCACATTAAAAATAAAAAATAATCAAACATCATCTGTATATATGATTATAACATCATGAAACCATATGTATATAGATAGAAGTTTTTGTTCAAAATTTTATACAAAATTCGGACAAAATTTCCTACAAAATTAGGGCTTAAGCCCAATCATGCGTATCAAAATCTAGACATATCTATTCTATATCTATGGGTCCAGCCCCATATGTGCATATCGAAAGAAGACGATGGAATTAGCTACCCATTGGAAGAGCTACACCCAATCTTGTGGTACTCGTACCACACGTCTCTACATAGCCTCCGGTAGATCCTATATCACTACTATAGGTACCTAGTGAGTTAACCTCCCCAAGTTCGTGTGTACGGTATGGAGGAGTCTTTGAGTCTCAGATGCGACACTCTCCACGTCTCTTCCATGACACCTATGCCTGGGTAGACCCTCAGGTCTTACTAGTCCCACATCCGTATCATGATCAAATCATTTCATAAGAATATTTCTCTCATAAAAAATAAAAAAGCAAAGCCAAAAAAAAAAAAAACTTAAAAATATTTTTACCTATGGCACCTCATGCAACATCTGATGGAAGCACTAGATATGGATCCCCTCTGAAGTCCATACCTACATAGGGGTAGTCCTAGATGGAAATGACTTTTTGTTCCCACCAAAGTAAAAACTTGTCATCAAAAGTTGTTCTAGGGTCATCATTAAAAGTTGGCACCCCATGCAGCATATGGTGGAAAGCACTAGATTTGGATCCCCTCTAAAGTCCATACCTACATAGGGGTAGTCCTCGATGGCAATGACTTGTTTTTCCCACCAAAGTAAAAAAACGTGATCAAAATTTGTTCTAGGGACCTCACCACCCCCTAGTCTCTTCATCAAATCAACACATATACCTATAAGTGGATCCCTTGGGTTGTTGAAGGTAGAGAGCATTTTGATTCGAAGCCCTCGTATCCTCTCAAAGAAGAAAGTGCAAAGGATGGTACTATACCCAAAATGTTTGGTATTGCTCTTTTTGACAGAAGTGAGTGGCCTTTTCAGATTGATCAGGAGGGTTGTAAACCAATCAAAGCTTGTGGTGAGGCAATTCACTTCTAGGCTCATTGTAACACACGATGTTTAATGCAATGAAGTTGAACCTGCTACCCTCATAATAGTAAAAAGGATAATTCTGAGAGTTAGACTCTCCACATTCTTTATTGGGATCTATGTCCCTACCTTCTCATTATTTCCAGGGCAATATATGTGAATATAATCATCTACATTGAGGCTCCCTCGAGCCTTCCCCTACAAGTTAACTGGATCCCCTCTTCGGGAAAGTCCAATGATGAAGTAGATATCTTCTACTTCAATTCGCAAGGGAATTTGATCAATCATAAAAGTATCCTCTTCTGGATACCAGTAATTCACAAGCAGCTCCACTAACCTTGTGTTGGTTTTCAGATTAGGCATTTTGAAAAATTTCAATAATCCACACCCTCTCAATGCATCTAGTGACAATGGGTCATTCATTACTTCATTCTCTACTACATTATGCTCTCTTTCTTTCCATGTGATAGTCATCCTACAATTCAAACATTTTCGTCCATTAAAATTCATAATTTGAAAATTTTCACTGCGCACACGCGGGTTCACTTCATACACAGTTGCGTATAGGGATTACTCATACGCAACTTTAATATGCCCAACCTTTGTACGCACAGAGAAAAAATATAAAAACAAGATCTTTACGGTAAAAATCTTTGAAATGTACATAAATTCATTAAAATATCAATTTTGAGCAATACCTGGACGTTTAGTAACTATTCAGGCTGAGAAATAGGGTGGATTGTGGTTGTTGGTCTTTGCTCCACAGATCCTTCTCTCAATTGTTCAAAATAAAAATGAGGTTTGTTGGGCCAAAAGGTCTATTTATAACTTGTAATTTGAAAAACTTTTGAAAACCCACTTTTACAAAGTTTATCTTTTATTTTTTAATTTTATAAACCTTGTGACATTTTGGCTTTGAGTGTTGGGATAGGTTGTCTTTCAAGTTAAATTGAATACTTTGATATTTTTTTCTACTGCTTTGATTCTATGACCACTGACCTGTCATAGTAGGTATCGTTTTTTGTCACTACCATATAGGTTAGGGAAGACCACTTTTCCATTGCATTATGCATTCTAGCCTCCATACTATGATATGTTGCCTTAGGGTCAACCCCATTGTGTTATGATTCTTAAAACCATTTTCATTGGCTGACTTATAAAATCATGACATAATTGTAGAGCCTTCCTTTACATGGGCTTCCTAGTTAGATCCTAACTGACATATGTTGCCCATGCTGCAAAGATTAAGTAGGCCCAGGAGTTCTGTTTAGTCCCACCATGAATTTTTGTGATGAAGCTTCATTTTCCTTCTTCTTCATTGTCTTTCTGGCTTTATACCCTAGAGGCTCCCACATGTTGAGTTGTAATGTTGCATTTTATGTTGACTATTTGTGCCTTTTTGCCTTAATTCAACTCCACCTGCACTTATGTAGAAGCCACTTTTTGACCATGTCTTTTTGCAAAATCAACCCTGGAATCACTTAGCCTCTACATCTTGACACCTTTTTCTCGTGGAAAGAACATTCCTTTGAGTGCCATTGACTAGTTTTGTCACCTTGCATTGAGCATAGGAATATTCCCCTCCTAGGAACCAGTGCATATGTATTTGGACACCTTTTATTTACACTATATCATAGGCATTATTTTATTCTTTTTCAGGATTTCCAAATATGAAAAAGACAAAAAAGTAATATATTAAAAAACGAGCGGGAATGGGACTTTACAGACATCATTTTTGTCAACAAGAATGAGTTGTGTTGCCCTTGAACAAAGCACTTAAATTGATTTTTTCCTCCATTGGGATGGGCTTTAGTTTGACTTAGGAGAGCTATAACCTTGTTATTGAGGTAGTACTCCTCTGGTTGGTTATCTTTTACAATCATATGCAAAGTTTGTTTATGCCTCCTGCATGACAAACTTATACAAAGTTATCATATGTTGCCATATAGTCACAGTTGATTCATGCTTTTGTTCAAGGGAAGTAAACCTAAGTCAGACTTTCTGCGATGTCTCTTGAATAATATTTAGTTGGCCATACCTAGCCTGTTAGATTTATGTTAAGTATCACATCAGTTATTTGGTCCTTTTCTCATGTCGGTTCAAGAAGGTCTCCAATGACTTCTTGCTGGCGGGCTTCTCTTATGGACTTCGACACATTGATCTGAGAGTAGGCCTAGAGTCACACCCTGGTCCTATTTCCATCATTAATAGGTGACCTTGTGCTCAACATCGATCAATATTATGGGTCTTTGACTTAGTGGTTTCCCTTGTGTTCAGTTTCAACTTACATTATCATGAATTGGGATTCATGCAGTACCTTGCTTTCCATTTGACCCTATTGGTGGATTCCTCGCCTTTGTGTCAACTTTCATTATTGATTGGTTTAGTGGGTTTCTGTCATGTGTTATCCACATCTTGGGTACGCCAGAATATGCTCCAATTTGGTTACTTCCTCCTTCTTCATCTGATTCCAATACCTGAGCTTCATATTCCTGAGGAGGCACAACCAGAAGCAAAGATTAGGAAGTTAGTTTTTGGTGTTTGCGAAGAAAGAACAGAGGCTGATCGAGTTCAATTTGAGCTCAACATGAAAAAAACTTAGCTTCAGTTACAGTTGCAACACATGACTCTGCCCGAGGTCGAGGAGCAGCACGGAGCCACAATCAAGGAAGGACTGACCACCCTAGATGCCACAGTTGCAGACTGCACAACAGTGTTTGAGCAGGCCATGGAGTTGGTAACCAATCTATAGGAATATACAAACTTGCAGATACTGAATACTCAGATCAGGGAGATGCAGCGATAGTATGACAAGGTTAGGGCAACGACACACTCAATTGCACCAGTGCAGTGCTTAGCCAAATTACAGGAGGGGAAGCAGCTCCTTGCGCAGGTAGAAACAACACAGAAGAAGGAGGCCTTGCTTAAGGCCAGACGGGAGCCTTGGTTAGAAGAAGCTTATTAGATCACAACTACCATTCAGGATAATCTCAAGGGCTTGCAACAGACGCAGCAAACAATGAGGTTGGTCGTAGAAGGACCAGTTATGAAAAAAATATTCGAAGAGGTCAAGCAGGCAACTATGCTAAGCACTACTGAGGTTGTGTAGTTCAAGTGGATCTGGGGGATCTTTGCAACAAGATCAGAGCATCAGTCGAGTGAATCGAGGGCGAGTCATGATCTTTCTGTTGGGGGCCTGTTGGGATGGGGTCCCCTAGGTCAGTTTTAGGGTTAAGATAACCCAAGTTTTGATGTAAATTTGTAAGTAATGTAAAGTGTCCATGATTTGTGGATGTGGAGCGTGTAGATGGTTAGGAGTCAAAGGGGTTTAGCCCCTTTTTTATGCAAAAGTTGAGTCGGTTTTGAGATCCAGTCATGGTCTACAGACCATGGGATTGTATGTAAAAGGCTATAAATAGGTGTGTCATAGAGAGTCTAAGGCATGTCTATGATAAGGACATCTGTGATGGGTCAATAGAAGAGAAGTATTGGCACAGAGAAGTGGGTCAGATTGGGGAGAAAGGCTTTGTAGCTGAGTGCACAGAGGCCTAGGTAGAGTCTGCAGCTAAGTGCATAGGGAAGTTTTGACTTTGTATTCTGAACTAGAAATCAATAAAGAATATTTTTTTTGGAGAAACCTTATGTATTACTGTTTACTTTTGTTTATGGCTTATGTTGTTGATGAATAACATGTTTATGAAATATTGATCTAATGATGTGTGATTCTATTGAATAATTGTTAGATGATGTATGCAAGCATGTTTATGTAATTTTGTGAAAACTTTGATGAATTATCTAATGTTTATTAATAGCACAAGCTTATCTACGTGAGCCCTAATCTAAAGTTGTTCTCTAATGTGCATAAGTGGATAAATCAACTAATAAATGTTTGTAAAAGCCGGTCGTAGACCTTTGTGAAGGTCTAGAGACTATTTTAGTAGAGTTGTAATATTGAGCCCTAGGGGTTTATCGATCTGCGTGAAGGAAAATATTAGGTGCTAAAAGACATCACACTGATATTTGGATGTGGAAACTTGGTTCCAGAATCCCCCCATACTGCTTCAGGTGAGACTAGTTGTTGCCGAAAGGGCTAGTAGTGTAGGGTTTTGTTAGTTGGCGCAACTAACTCCAAACCTGGGTCAAGACCCCCTAAGCCAATAGGATGCCATGGAGGCAGGATTCCACTTTCAAAAATACATCACCAAATATTTTGGGGACACCATCACACAGTACCAAGCTTGGCACCAATATGTGACCAAGAAGCATCAAGTGGATGTTGTTGAGCTGGACTTTCCCTAAACTCCAGTGTCATAGTGTTGTGTCTTGTCAGGATGTCTCTAGCCTATTTTGTCTTATATGGGTACATGTGGAAACGTAATATTATTTGTAAATATGTTGTAAGTGAAATTTCAAGTGTCATTAGTGGAATGCAATTTGTCATCATGTTAAGTAATGTGTCACTTAGTGAAGAATTTGAAGAGACATGAGGGAAGTAAAAGACTCACAAAGGGGAATGTTAAGGGCCACCCCACTCTTTGTTATAAATAGAACCTCATGAATCATAGAAGGGGATTTTGGAGGCAAAGGTTTTGGATAGGCTTAGGCTTAGAGAAGGCTTGAGAGTACTGTGAAGAGCCTTGGATTCTCCATAGCATAGAGCGAGTATACTTCTTTGGATAAGCAGGTGTTCTTGACTCTAATGTTCAACTATTGGGGCTAGTGGTCGTTAAGGGTGTATTTATGGATGGAAATTTCACTTATAGTAATAATATTAGAACCAGCATGCCTTCATGCATATGTTGTTAATGTAGTTGGACTATTCTAGTTGCGTTAGCAATGTATGTTATTTAACTTATGCATTATGAACTACTTGTATGCAGTTGTACAAATCTTGTTGAATGCATGTTGTTGGATTAACTCATCACTTTAATTTGTGGACTATTATGTATTTTGTCTTGTGATGTCATTCTTCTCATGTGTTCCTTTCAAACTGTGTACTATTACAGTCTTCTAAGGAGACTTCCTTTGCCCCTTCGTGTGTTAGAACCTTCATGCATCACACTTGACTCTCCTCAGGGTCACACACTTTATCTCACCCAAAGTTATCATACTTTCCTCTATGTGCTACTAAAGTCAAGTAATTACACTACCACCCGCTGCTGGGACTCCTACTCCAAATGGTGTGAGGTCTAGTTGGGACATCATATTAGGGAGATCCTCTGTATGTTGCCAAATCCAATATCATCAACATTTCTAGCACTAGATTAGGGCCAGATGACAAGTTGAGTGTTGGGTTGTGTTATATTCTTTCCACGACTAACCTACATAGTGAACCGGGGGGTTAGAGGGGGGGGCGGAGCCCCCC
>APFE031139573.1:46730-108039 GCA_000404065.3 Pinus taeda
GGGAATACATGGCAGCCACTCATGCAAGAAAGATGAGTTTGGTTGCAGAGATTGTGTTCAAGTTGGGGTTATACAGGGAGCTATAAGGATAGACTGTGACAACCAAAGTGCAATTTTCTTGGCAAAGAACCGTGCTTATCATTCAAAGACAAAGCACATTGATGTTCAGTATCACTTTGTGAGGGATATGATAGAAGACAAAAAGTGTTGCTGGTAAAGGTGGACACTTTGAAGAATACTGCAGATGCATTGACAAAATCTATGAGCTCTGAGAAGTTCTCTTGGTGTAGAGAAACAATGGGCGTTTCAGGGCTGGAAAAATGACTAAGTTCTCCTGTGGCCCCCTATGGAAAGAAAACAACAAGTGGGAGATTGTTGGGTTGTGTTATATTCTTTCCATGAATAACCTACGTAGTGAACCGGGGGCTTAGAGGGGGGCGGAGCCCCCCTTTCGCCGCACCGATTGCGCAGCGGGGGGTCACAGGGGGGGCGGTAGCCCCCCCTGTCTGGGGGGTTTGAAGGGGGCGGGTAGCCCTCCTCTACGGGGTTCGGGGCAGCGCCCCGAGAAAATTTTTTTTCGACCCTATATTAGATTGGGCGAACCTACCTATGGTTTTTCGGTCCACGGTTTTGGACGCGATGGTTTTCGGTCCATGGTATTGGATGCTTCAGCATGTATAAATATGTATTGTAACATTGAAAGGAATATATGAAAAATCAAGCTGGTAGTCTCGGTTTTGAGATCCAGTGGGAAATCTCTATGTATATGTGTTTTATGTGTTATGCTCTCGCAATTTATTTTTCTTGTGATTTAGAATTCGTATGCAGGTAATTTTTGTTCGGGGTTAAAACCTACATTGAGCCCTTGAAGTTGTTTTGAATTTCTACACATATTTCATGACTTCTATCCAAATTAAAACCCTGACATGTTTTTATAACTTTGCCAATTTTGAAGTGTCAGCGAGCATTTTATATAACTTGTCTAGAGATAAGTCAATGGCAAGGATGGAACAACCTTGTTTAGGCACACAGTTTCTTTTACTAGCTTCTATGATAGCATGATGTATCGTCTGATGATATTTCCTATGGGTTGTTTGCTTTCACATTTGAAGGGCGCACAAAGAAACGATGTCACATATTGTTTGCAACCTCTATACACACTTTTGATCACTTCTTTAGATAATTATGTCATGCTTTTGTTCTTTATGAATGTAAAGCCCTTAATACCAAAATCTTAAAATTGCAAAAATCACCCAGTGAATCTCTTCAAGATTTTCACGATCACTTTCTTCACTATTGTTTTCAATTTCTTGAAGATGAATTTTACTAGGAATTCTTGGATTAAATATTTCTATCTTATTCATGTTTCCGAAAATCCACATGAGTTAGAATCTTTCAAACCTCTCCCAACATACCTCTGTGTTAGAGATTCTAAATCTCCAACAGATAAGGTTACTATCCCAAGTAACCCTCCGTCCCCTTCCTATCAAACATATCTAGCTCCGTAGGTCGAGTAGGGAGAAGTTGAGAATCCACCTGTTGATCCGTCACCCTCTCCTCCTACCCCACCTACTCAGATTTTTTGCACAGATTTGGATTGCAAATCCGATGGTTTTCATGTGGTATTATTTCATCATCATCCGACCTTTGGTCCCTTTGATCCTCCAAATTTGCATGTGTTGTGTTCATATGTCTCGAATCTTGCATGTGATGTTCACGAGGATAAAGTTTTGGATGGAGTTGGCATTGAACAACCAACCTGCGATATCATTTTCGATGAGTATGTGTGGGAGTCTAAACAAGAATTTGTGGTGAAGGATGACCTCATTTTTTCTACACCTCGTCCACTTTATCCCGACATCCACGATTCTGTCATTTCTATTCCATCTTGTGAATATTCATTTCCAGATGTTTCTACTTACGATCATTCACAAAATACGTGGAAAGCCAGTTTTTCATTTGAATGTGGAGAGGACAAATCTATCTTCATTGATCCAACCAATCTGTCATATTACCTTTCCAGAAACATAGAGGGTGAAATTTCTCATTTTTCATCATCCCCTCTTTACAATTCATCATATCATTAGGATGTCACTGTCCATCATCTTGAACTTTCTGATCGTTGTTGTCGAGATCTTTTCATTCATTCATTCAATCATGATTATAATTTTTCCACTATTGATATTTCTAAGCTACCGATCTTCGATGATCTATCTTCTGATGAATTGGAAACTCCTTAAGCTATTCAGGCACTTCAGCATGAGCTGATGGTTATGTCAGGTTCTTGTAGCCTTGAGGTTAGCTCCACTTCAGATAAAAAATCTGTTGAATATTTCCAGGCTCCTTATCACTCTGTTGTTCACATTGAATATTAATCTATCTTACCATTTTTGCATCCTCCACCATAATCAAATGATCCTATTTCTAGAGCATTGGAGTAGTACATAGCAAGAATTGTTGTGAAACATAATTTTTCTTGTTTCTTTATGTTTGCTCGTTTTTCAAGTTTGAAGTTGTGTACATGCTTGTCTTCCACTCACAATGTGTTAGGATTCCATGATACATCCGCAAAGTGCATTTCATGTGCTTTTCATTCTTACTTTTTTGTGGATGCATTCAAACTTCGAACATATTGATTTAGCTTGTTTCATCTTTCTTGTTGGTTAGTTTACTTTCATATCTTTCTTTTCAACCACGCTTTCACCCACATGGGCCAACCAATGCACTGATGGATACATTGGAAGTATCACTTTACGTGATTTGGCCTATGTTCAACTTAGGTTAGGAGTAGGAGTAGTTTTACTATTTTAGTTTGGCTTCTTAAACAAGCAAGGTGAAATACAAGAGGAACTTGTACAACTATCGAAACTTGTTTATCTATCTATTCCCTCTCTTTGTGTGAGTCTTTTGTTTCTTCTAGTCGATGATACCTTGATAGAAAATATGTTCCTTTCAGAGAGAGTAAGGAGAGGGCGAAAATCACGATTCTTGCAACTCTTAACTAGTACCACCTACTCTAATCGGTTTTCTAATTTAGTTAACCATTGTCAACTCAGTAAAGTAGAGTAAGGAGAGGGGGAAGACCTTAACAAGTATGTCAAAGGTATATATAAATATCCTTCTTAGAAGGGACAACCTCTTCTTCTCTCAATAAGTCAGGATCCCTCTTCCACCTCATGAAATAAATAAGTGCCTATGCAGAGTTCTTTGAAAATTGAAAAAAATAAAACAATAAAATAAAGGGAAAAAGAGGAGAAAGGATTCCTATGAAGGGAGGTGAAGCATGTAACTTTTCCAAGGTATTGTCTAGGCTCACTAGCAGTGGAGAAATGTTTGTGTTCCTAAAGTGACTCTATCGAGGTATTGTCTAGGCCTTCTCACAGCGGAGCTACACCAAACATGAAACTAAAACTCTGATAGTCTATTTTACTTGTGCATATATATACCCCTCATCCCCAATCAAAACAACTCGGTTTGACTTGGCTTGGTATGTGTGTTGCGGATAAAGAGAATGGTAGGGACTATATCTTTAACTCAAGCTAAGTGAAGAAGCTATGATAATCATAGAACTGAACAATACCTCCAGAAGAGTTAGAATCATTTTTCATGAGTAAAGTTTCATACAGAGAGCTAGAGTTCTACCAGTGTGTCGTCAATGTTGTAGCTTGTACAACCACCCTCCAAAATTTATCCTATGCTTCAATTTTGAGGTGTTCCTTCCAAACCAAAACAACTCATCTTGCACTGAGCCAGGTACTTGAGCATCGACTGAGTCTTATTTTTTTCATATTGGCTTGTGTTTTCTCACTTAGCTTATTTTCCAACCCACAAGACGATCTCTTGACTTGGCCCCTTGATAGTTTTGGGCTTTTCTTTGAGAACTACACAATTCTAGAGGGAAATTAGCCTTGCTCTCGGGAATTACGTAGCCCTGACTATTAGTGGGCCTTGAGCTCAAAAAATGCACAGTACTAAATGGAAACCAGCCTTGAGCTGGGAAAATGCGTACATAGGAGAGGCACCCCCAAAACCGCTAAACCCAGAAATTCTGCATAATTCACTATGCTCAGAAATTATGCAATGCGTGAGACGGAGAGTTGCCTATCCTTCCTAGAACTGCACAATATTTCGAGCAAAATTCATGGAAATTTTTCCTGAAAAAAGAAAAAAAACATCCCTAAAAAATAGGGATCTATTTTTAGCAACCCAAAGGAGGCACTTGAGTTATTTTAGAAACTGTCACCAAGTGTCATTTTTTCCTTGATTTTAGGCATGCCCGTCATAAACCTTAACTTGACCAAATCTATTTAATCAATGCTTCTAGAGCTCATTTGCACACTTGATCTTGGATCTCTAGCATTCCCGAGGAAATTAAGGAGCCTTTCATTCGATCATCGTCACTTTTCTGAGTGAATTTTTCTTTTCCCGTATTTTGCCGCTTTTTTTGTTGCTTTTCGTTGTTTATCTTGTGAGAGTGTTTTTTCACTTGTTCTTTGAACGAATGCTGGTGGTTTAACTTTTTTTAGCTTGTAGACGTGTTCATTCAAGTTATATATTGCCTTTCCTGAGTGTCGTGTGAGTTTCCCATGTTTTTCAGCAACAGTGGTTGTTGCAGCGACTCTCTTTACATCCTTCATTTTCCTTTAGTTTAATTGATTATTGCACTTATTTCACTTGCATGAATCAACACTTAGTCAAATTTTCACTCAAGATCACACCATCTTTTAGATCTACTTGATTTTCACACTCCTCGTGGGCAGATATTGGTCCCCTTGCCAAAATCTCACTGTGTATAACTAGCATTGCACAATTTGGGAGTCCAAGGCCTCTAACTTGGCTTCTAGAATTGCGTAGAGCATGGCTTGGGCTTGCTCCAACTTTGTATTATGCATTTCCAGTAGTCAGCCTCCTAGCTTGGCCCTTGTGACTATCATCCTTGTCCCAAGCTCAACTACACAATGCATAGTCTCTATCAGCCTTGTCCCAATCTCAACTACGGATTGCACACTTGCAGTCATCAATATTTTTGATTGACTGTTGGGACTGCGTAGTGCATAGTTCCCATAGTATGCCAGTGTCCTCTGTCAGCATAAATTGCGTAATCCTTCCCATCATGAGCCCATATTATTTCTTGATATTTTCTTGAAGTTTTTTTTCTTTTAGCTAACATTTTATTACCATGTGTTGTCTTCATCACATAGGTAAAGCAGTTATTGAGAACCTCTCTATTAGCTACAGTTAAAATGGAATCCAAGAGAGCTACATCAAAGGAAGCCACCAAGAGGAGTATTAGGGAAGCAGCTGAGAAAAAATCAATCGATTTTCTAGTATATGCAGATACGCAGTTGTTCATTGAGAAGGGTACAACACTAACATGGCAATAGATCAAAGATACTTTCATAGAGAACTTCAAGGAAGACTTAGAGTACCGAAATGTTTATCTTAGAATCTAGCAATCAGGGTCATACAAGGTTGCATGGAGGTACCCAACCTTCCCATGTACGAACATCATTAGCTGGATTGTCTCACACACAGATGCAAAAACTATGACATTGAGCAGTGCCAATGGGAGAGAGCTTGCCACCTTCAGGGCAGAGAAATTTCAATAGATGTATCACATACCAAAGTAAGTGAAGCCCATGGACTCACTCTTCTAGGCCACCCATATCTATATGAACATGAGAGATATTGTCAAGTGCTGGGTGAAAGAGCCTTCAAAGTTTAGACATACACCTACCCATATTTACAAGATGAATTCTCTCAGGAAGGCTTAAATTCTTGAACATATTTGCCTGCATAATATATGGTCAAGAGAAAACAAAAACCTTTCCTGAAGGGTGGGTGGTTTTATTGAAGCATTTGGTGAATTATGGGAAGTCATTCAATAACTTGGATTTGTTGGCTCATCGGTTGAAGACCCATATTGTTAAGGCTCAGAATCCACCCAATATTGAGCAAGCAAGATTTTACATATTTGCATACTTACTAGATGCAATATGTGCCCACTAGCAGTTCCCTAGCATGAGCTATACATGGACACCAAAAGAGACTACTACTAACATCTATTGCAACTTTCTTTCCAACTGCAGCTATCGAGGTGTTATGGCAAGGCTAACTGACCATTTTATCATCCTGTTGTACAAGCTTATCTTTGAGCAGGATCCACCTTGCATGTTCTGAAAAGTAATGGAGGTGATAGTAAACATTATAGATTGGTATGCCTCACCAGGTGGCACATTCATTAGAGTGTTTGGTCGAGAGAAGCCTCTGCATGTTCTACCAAGGCATGCCACTAACAAGTTGATCATGCAAGAAGTATCATACCACCTCACTATAGGGTTGTCAGAAGGACTGCATAGGAAGAATAAAGAACCATGGACCTCTCTTCCTTTGCGGATCAAATTAGACGAGATTAAGATCTTGAAAGATGCAAAAGTTGAGGCTAGGAACATAGTGAAAGTAAATTTTGGCACCAAGGAATTTAATCCATATAATCCCCATGGTATTTTCACAGGCCATTGTGTGAGAATGTAGTTTCCATGGATCAATGAGACATTTCATTGGTTAGAGGACAACTCTTGGAGATACTTCTACAATGGCTCCATAATAAATGAACCAGTCAGTATAGTAACAACCTGGAAGGCAGCTTTGCAAGTATAAGAAACTACATAAGCAACAAAAATAACAACAAAAGGCAGCAATCCAGTAAAGTACAAGGGAAAGAGGAAGGTTACTAAGAAACCAGAGGGAGAGAAAAGATGTAAGATGAAGGTATATCCTATTTTGGAGAAGGCATATTTGGTAGTGAAATAAAAGAAGGAGCAGTAGATGAAGACAATAGAGTGAAGGAAGAGAGAAAAGCAAAGGTTGTCAGAAGTAGAATTGAAGTTGCAGGAGATAGAGAAGAAGTTGAAGGAGGAAAAAGAGTTGATGAAGATAGAAAGAGAAGAAAAGCAGAAGAAGGAAAAAGAACAACGGCAAGGCGTAATGACAAAGGAAATAAAGCCAATACATGTTGATGAGCTGGAACAACCAGTAGTTGAGGAAGAGGGTAAACAGATGCAGGATCATGAGCTTTCTCAATAGAATGAGAAATTGATAGAAGTGATAGACATGGAGTTGGAACAAAAACGACAGAATGAAGACACTAACCTTATTCTGAGGGCACCAGATGCAATCTCTTAGTCTCCACCACCTCCAATGTCAGAACCAGTCTCGAGTGAGAAAGGAGATATTGTTCTAATTAATGATGATCCAGCCATGGATGTGTCCAATCTATCATTTGATGAGCTACAAAAGAAGATTGTACAAGCTTGGAGGAAGAAATTTATGGATGATCACGCATCACTTACATTCATCAAGGAAAGGGTGATAATGTCAGACACCAGGAAGCATCCAACTGCCCTTGCCGAAGCCCGCTTGGCCAATGTAGGAGAAACAAGCTCAAATGCTAAGTACCTCATGGTTGAGAATGAACAACTGGCAAGAAATTGCAAGCTCCCAAGCAAGAGGCAGAACAACTCCGAGGATCAGCACAGAATACAGTTTCAGTATTGGGGGAAATGAGGACAACGATACTTGCTGAAGTATAAATACTTGACAGTACCATACAGAAGCTTTATGATGGATTTTTCACCTTGCATAAAGCAGTTGTATGTCTGCATGAACTAAAATAACATAGAAAAGAGTTTTTTCAAAATCTCAAGAATATACATGCTGCCATCACCCATGTACAAGAGTGGACAATGCAGTACAAAGGGGCCCTGCTTGACTTAGTAAAGAAGATGAAGCCACGGGCAGAGCTCGAAAAAGTAAAGGTCTGAATGTTGATCTAGAACTATGAGAAGATCACCCCATTCATTGATAGCATACAAGCCTCATATGTATGGTTGTACAATAGTTTGGATGTCATGCTGATAAATCACAGGATCCCACCATTTGGTTCCCTCACCAATTCTAAACCAAAGAACCAAGTCTGGCTAGAGATCGATGAGTACGTGGAGAAACTAAGGCGAGAGGCCACCAGGGAAGACTTGGAGTTGAACGCACACAACATGGAGAAGCATATTAGTGGTCCTATCAAGGTCAACACCATGTTTCTCATGCTTCAGAACGATTTGGATACAAGTTTCAAGACAATGTACCTGGATGTCATGGGGGCAAGAGTCCACTTCTAGAAAGACACCATCAAATAGTTTGGGAGCACCATCACACAATACTAATCTTGGCACAAATATGTGACCCAGAAGCATGAAGTGGATGTTGTTGAGTTGGACTTTCCCCAAAATCAAGAGTCATAGTGTTTTGTGTTTTCAGGTTGTCTCTAGCCTATTTTGTCTTATATGGGTACATGTGGAAATGTAAGTTATTTGTAAATATGTTGTAAGTGAAATTCCAAGTGTCAATAGTGGAATTAAAAAATCATCATGTTATGTAATGTTTCATTTAGTGAAGAAGTTAAAGATTCATAAGGGAATTCAAAGAGTCACAAAGGGGAATGTCAAGGGTCACCCCACCCTTTGTTATAAATATAACCTCATAAATCATAGAAGGGGCTTTTGGGAGCCAAGCTTTTGGCTAGGCTTATTCTTATAAAATGCTTGGGAGTATTGTGAAGAGCCTTAGCTTCTCCATAGCGTAGAGTGGGTATACTTATTTGCAGAAGCAGGTGTTCTTGACTATAATGTTCCACTATTGGGGCTAGTGGTCGCCAATGGTGTATGCATGAATGGAACTTTCACTTATAATAATAATATAAGATGTAGCACACTTTCATGCATATGTTGATAATGTAGTTGGACTATTCTAGTTGTGTTAGTAATCTATGTTATTTAACTTACACATATCCTTATGAACTACTTTTCATGCATTTGTATGAATATTTTTGAATGCATGTTGTTGGATTAACTCATCACTTTAATTTGTGGTCTATTATACATTTTAACTTGTGATGTCATTCCACTTGTGTGTTCCTTTTCAAGTCACATACTACTATAGGATTCTATGGGTCACACTTCCTTTTCCCCTCCATGTGTTTGAACCCATGCATCGCACTTGATTCTCCATAGGGTCACACACTTGTTCTCACCCAAAGTTATCATGCTTTCCTCTATGCACTACTGTAGTCAAGGAATTACACTAATAAACATTGTTGGGACTCCTACTTCGAACAGCGTGAGGTTTAGTTGAGACTTCATATTAGGGAGATCCCATGAATTTCAGTGGGTCCAACACCATCAACATTTCTAGCATTAGAAGGAGGGCCAGATGACAAGTTGAGCCCTTAAAGTCTCTTTTGAATTTCTACACATATTTCATGACTTCTGTTCAAATGAAAACCCTAACATGTTTTTCTAACTCTGCTAATTTTGAATTGTGAGAGAGAATTTTAGATGACTTTCCCAAATATAAGTTCAATGGTGAGGATGGAACAACCTTGTTCAGGAACATAGTTTCATTTACTGGCTTCTGTGACAGACATGATGTCGTCTCATGATATTTCCCATGGGTTGTTCACTTTCATGTTCGAAGGGAGTGCAAAGAAATGGTGTCACACATTGTGTGCAACCTATATACACACTTTTGATCACTTCTTTAGATAATTATGTTGTGATTTTTTTCTTTATGACCGTAAAGCCCTTAATACAAAAATCTTAAAATTGCAAAAAACTCCCGAAGAATCTCTTCAAGATTTTCACGATCGTTTTCTTCACTAGTGTTTTGAATTTCCTGAAGATGAAGTTAACTGGGAATTTTTGGAATAAATATTTCAATATCTTGTTCATGTTTCTGAAAATCCACATGTGTTAGAATCTTTTGAACATCTCCCAACATACCTAAGCATTAGAAATTCTAAATCTCCGAAGGACCAGGTTGATGTCCCAAGTGACCCCCTTTTCCCTTCCTATCAAACAACTATAGCTCTATAGGTCGAGGTGGGAAAAGTTGAGAATCCACCTATTGATCCATAACCATATCCTCCTACCCCACCTGCTCAGAATTTTTGCACAAATTTGGAGTGTAACTCTGATAGTTGTCTTGTGGTCTTATTTCCTCATCCTTTCTCCTTTGGTCCCTTTGATCCTCTAGATTTTGGTGTGTTTTGTTCATCTTTCTTAGATCTGACATGTGATGTTCATGAGGATCAAGTTCTAGATGAAGTTTGTGTTGAACAACCAACCTATGATATTAGTTTTGATGAGTATGTGTGGGACTCTGAAGAAGAATTTGTGGTGAACGATGACCTCCTTTTGTCCACACGTCGTTCAATTTATCCTAACATCTTCCATGATTATTTCATTTCTGTCCCATCTTTTGAAGATTCATTTCCGAATGTTACTACTTCTGATCATTCATAGAACATGTGGAATGCTAGTTTTTCATTTGAATGCAGAGAGGAAAAATCTATCTTTCCTAAACTACCCAAACTCTCATCTTACCTTTCTGGAAAGATAGAGGGGGAAATTTATCTTTTTTAATCATCCCCTGTTTACAATTTGTCATATCATAAGAATGTCATTGTCCATCATCTTGAACTTTCTGATCATGGTTGTCATGATATTTTCATTCATTCATTTGATCATGATTCTGATTTTTCAACTATTGATATCTCTAAGCCACCGATATTTGATGATCCATCTTCTGATGAATTGGAAACTCCTCAAGTTTTCAAGGCACTTCAACCCGAGCTAATGGTTCTGCCAGGTTGTCGTAGCCTTGAGGTTAGTTCCACTTCAGATCAAAAATATGTTGGATCTTTCCAAGCTCCTCAGCACTCTGTTGTTCACATTCAAAATCAATCTCCCTTACCATTTTCTCATCCCCCACCAAAATCACATGATCCTATTTCTCAAGCATTGGAGGAGTTGTATGTAGCAAGCACTATTTTTAAATGAAAGTTTTCTTCTTTCGTTATGTTTTCTCATTTTTCAAGTTCGAAGGTGTGTACATGCTTGTCTTCCACTGACAATGTGTTAGGACACCATGATACATCCACAAAGTGCCTTTCATATGCTCTTCATTCTTACTTTTTTGTTGACGCATTCAAGCTTCGAATGTATTGGTTTACATTTTTTCATATTTCTTGTTGGTTGGTTTACTTAAATATCTTTCATGTCGACCATGCTCTAACCTACGTGGGCCAAGCAGTGTGTCGATGGCTTCATTGGAAGTATCACTTTACATGAGTTGGCCTATGTTCTTCTTAGGTGAGGAGTAGGAGTAGGTTTTCTTTTCTTATTTGTTTCTTTATTTGTTCACTTTCTATTAATTATTTCCTTTATTTTTTTGCTTTTTAGTTTGACTTCTTAGACAAGCAAGCTGCAATCCAAGACGAACATGTACAAATATTAACACTTGGTTATCTGTTTATTCCCTCTCTTTGTGTGAGCCTTGTGTTTCATCTAGTCGATGATACCCTGATGGAAAATACGTTCCTTTTGGAGAGAGTCATGGTGAAATCATAGTGCTTGCACTCTTAACTAGTACTATCTACTCTAATCAGTTTCTATTTTCAGTTAACCCTTCTCAACTCAGTGAAGTAGAGTAAGGAGAGGGGGAAACCTTAAAACGTATGTCAAAGGTATATATAAATATCATTCTCTTAAGGGACAACCTCCTTTCTTCTCAATAAGTTAGGATCCCTCTTCTGCCTCATGAAATAAATAAGTGCCTATGCATATATGTTTGAAAATTAAAAAAAAAAGGGTGAAGGAAGAGAAAGGCTTCTTGCATAGGGAGGTGAA
Source organism: Pinus taeda (assembly GCA_000404065.3). Classification (NCBI taxonomy): domain Eukaryota; kingdom Viridiplantae; phylum Streptophyta; class Pinopsida; order Pinales; family Pinaceae; genus Pinus; species Pinus taeda. Next base: position 58,475 of record APFE031139573.1, read on the forward strand.
GCAAGTAACTTCGTCGGGGTACTTTCGAGGCGCGCTAGTAGTGGAGAAATTCATGTGTTCCTAAAGTGACTTCGTCGGGGTACTTTCCAGGCATACTGGCACCGAAGAAACATTAGAGATGAAACTAAAACTAGACATTCTATTCTACTTGTGCATCTATACACCCCTCATGCCCAACCGAAAAAACTCAATTTGACTTGGCTTGGTATTTGTGTTGTGGATAAAGAGAATGGTAGGATTTATACCTTTAACTCAAGCTAAGTGAAGAAACTATGATAATCAAAGAACTAAACAATATTTTCGGAAGAGTTATACTCACTTTCCACAAGAAAAGGTCCATACAGAGAGATGGATTTCTACCAATGTGTCACTAGTATTGTAGCGGCTACAATCAGCCTCCAAAATTTTTCCTATGCTTTGATTTTGGAGCCTTCCTTCTAAAATACAACACCTCATCTTGCCCTAATCTAGGTATTTATGCTTTAACTGAGCCTTATTATTTTCATCTTGGCTTTTTTTTTTCACTTAGGTCATTCTCTAACACACAAGTCGATCTCTTGACTTGGTCCCTTGATAGTTTTGGGCTTTCCTTATAGAACTTCGCAATTCTGGAGGGAAACTAGCCTTGCTCTTGGGAACTGTACAGTCCTGACTGCAAGTGGGCCTTGAGCTCAGAAAATTTGTAGTACTAAATGGAATCCAACCTTGAGTTGGGAAATTGCACAGACAAGAGAGGCAACCCATAACCACTGATTCACTGTGCTAAGAAACTGCGTAATGCATGAGTCGAAGATTTGCCTAATCCTTCTGAGAACTATGCAATATTTTGAAGAAATACATGGAATATTTTACCAAAAAATAAAAAATAAAGAATAAAAAATCATCCTTAAGAAATAGGGATCTATTTTTAGCAACCCGAAGGAGGCACTTGAGTTATTTTAGAAACAATCACCAAGTGTCACTTTTTCCTTGATTTTAGGCATGCCCGTCATAAACCCTAACTTGACCAAATATATTTAATTGACACTTCTAGAGATAATTTTCACACTCATTCCTGGACCTCTAGCATTCCCGAGGAGATCAAGGGGGCTTTAGTGTGATCATCATCGCTTTTCTGGGTGAGTTTTTCTTTTCTCGTCTTTTGCTGCTTTTTCTGCCACTTTTTTGTTTATCTTGTGATAGTCTTTTTTAATTTGTTTCTTTGAATGAATGTTGGCATTTTAACTTGTTTTGTCTTCTAAAAATGTCGTTTCAAGTTATATATTTCCTTTCCGAAGTGTCACATGAGTTTCCCACTTTTTTCCACCAACAATCGTCGTTGTGGCGACTCTCTTCACATTCTTTGTTTTCCTTCATTTTAATCGATTCCTACACTTATTTCACATGCATGCATAAAAAATTAGTCAGATATGCACTCAACATTACACCATATTTCAGATTTGCTTGATTTTCACACTACCCGTGGGAAGATCTAGGTCCCCTTGCCTAGATCTCACTATGCATAACTAGAAATCCACAATATGGGAGGTCAAGGCCTCTGCCTTGGATTCTGGAATTGCGTAGAACTTGGCCTAGACTGGCTCCAACTGCGCAATTCTTGGAGTTAGCCTCCCAACTTGGTCATTAAAATTGTGCAATGCACAATCTCTCCCAACCTTGGCCCAGATTAAACTTCACATTGCGTGGTTCTAGCAATCAAGCTTTCTAATTTACTATTGGGACTGCGTAGTCCACATTTCTCATAGTCATCCAGTGACCTCTGTTAGACAAAATTGCGCAAACCTTCCCATCATGAGCCTAAATTATTGCTTGATATTTTCTTGAAGTTGTTTTTCTTTTAGCTAACATTTTCTTTCCATGAGAGTCCTCTCTATCCCACAGGTACAGTAGTTGTTGAGAACCTCTCTAGTAGTTATGGTTAACATGGCATCCAAGAGAGATGCATCAAAGGAAACCATTGAGAGAATTACTAGGGAAGCAGTTCAATGGACATCATTGGACTTTCCTGTGTATGTAGATACTTAGTTGTTCATTGAGAAGGGTACAAAACTGACATGGAAACATATCAAAGATACTTTCACAAAGAAATTCAAGGAAGACTTAGAGGATCGACAGGTTTATCTTAGCATCCAACGGTTAGGGTTATATAAGGTTGCATGCAGGTACCCTTCCTTCCCATATGCAGACATCATCAGTTGGATTGTATCACACATAGATGAACAGACTGTGACATTGAGAAATGCCAGTGGGAGAGAGCTTGTGACCTTCGGGGCAGAGAACATTCAGCAAATGTATCACTTACCTGAGTCGGAGAAGTGCATGGAATCACTCTTATATGCCACCCATAGCTATGTGAACAAGAGAGATATTATCAAGTAGTGGATGAAAGAGCCATCGAATTTTAGATAGACACCTACCCATGTGTACAAGACGAACTCCCTATGGAAGGCTTACCAATTATTGATCATATTTTCGTGCAGAATATATGGTCAAGAGAAAAGAAGTTGTTCATGTGATGTCCTTACAACAATGGAGAAAATAGTTTGTTCAAACTCTTAAGAAAAGACATTCTTTCGTCGCCCATGTATAAGAGTGGAAAAAGCAATACAAAGGGACCCCACTTGACTTAGTAAAGAAGATGAAGCCACAAGATGATTTGGAGAAAGAAAAGGTCCAAATGTTGATCAAAACTATGAGCATCTCGCCCCATTCATTGGTAGCATACATGCCTCATATGTGCATTTGTACAAATAGTTTGAATATCATGGTGAGAAATAAAAGGATCCCATCAGTCAATTCCCTCACTAATACTAGACCCAAGAACCAAGCTCGGCTAGAGATCGATGAGTACGTGGAGAAACTAAGATGAGAGGCCACCATAGAAGACTTGGAGTTCAACGCACACAACATGCAGAAGTACATCAGTGGTCCTATCAAGATCAACACCATGTTGTTGAGCTATCAAAACGAGTTGGATATAGGTTTGAAGACCACATACTTGGATGCCATGGAGGTAAGAGTCTACTTCCAAAAATACACCATCAAACAGTTTGGGGACACCGTCACATAGTACCAAGCTTGGCACCAATATGTGACCGAGAAGCATCAAGTGGATGTTTCTGAGCAAGAATTTCCGCAAACTCTAGATTCATAGTGTTATGCTTTGTCAAGCTATCTCTAGCCCATTTTGTCTTATATGGGTACATGTGGAAATGTAATATTATTTGTAAATATGTTGTAAGTGAAATTTCAAGTGTCATTAGTGGAATGTGAAAATTAATCATGTTAAGTATGTGTCATTTAGTGAAGAATTTGAAGAGTCGTGAGGGAATTCAAAGACTCACAAAGGGGAATATCAAGGTCACCCCACCCTTTGTTATAAATAGAACCTCATGACTCATAGAAGGGAATTTTGGAAGTGAAGGTTTTGGCTAGGCTTAAGCTTAGAGAAGGCTTGAGAGTATTGTGAAGAGCCTCAAATTATCCATAACATAGAGCGAATATACTTATTTAGGGGATCAGGTGTTCTTTACTGTAATGCTCCACTATTGGGGCTATTGGTTGTCAATGGTGTATGAATGGATGGAACTTTCAAATATAATAATAATACTAGAGCCAACACGGTTTCATGCATGTGTTGTTAATGTAGTTGGACTATTATGATTGCGTTAGAAATGTATGTTATTTAATTTACATATATGCTTATGGAATACTTCGTATGCATTTGTATGAATCTTGTTGAATGCATATTTTTGGATTAACTCATCACTTTAATCTGTGGACTATTATGCATTTTAACTTGTGATGTCATTCCACTCGTATGTTCCTTTCAACTTGCGTACTAATACAGACTTCTAAGGGCACACTTCCTTTTCCCCTCCATGTGTTAGAACCTTCAAGCATCACACTTGACTCTCCATAGCGTCACACACTCACTGTCACCAAAAGTTATCATACTTTCCTCTACGTGCTACTACAGTCAAGGCATTGCACTACCACCCACTGTTGGGACTCCTACTCCAAACAGTGTGAGGTCTAGTTGGGACTTCATATCGTACAGTTCCCCTGAATGTTGGCAGGTCCAACACCATCAACAGTACACAATGAAGGTGTTTTGCAGGGATATCCATTAAGAAGACTTCTTCACCAACTTCAACTCTTTGTATTAAGGGCACATTTCCTAAATTTTACAAAGTACGAGAGTTGAAAGAGCAGAGGTTGGAATATATGAATAAAATGGAAGAGATGACAAGAACAATAATTTTGAGCCCCCTTTTATACCAATTTTCCTGTTACACATGTGAGGACCTCTTCGGTAGGAACAATTGGTTTGGCATCGCATTAATACTAGCACTATGTGGGGTGAAGGTTGGTGTGGTACCCATGTGGAACAATCTTTTTTCCATAGATGAATCTTGGTGAAGTCTTGTATCATTGAGATCATGGTGATGGAAGGCTTCGAGGTGGTGCAAAAATGTTGAGGAGATGACATGTGTCGAGCTCTGTAACCCCTGGACTTGCTAACCATCATGCAAATTAATGACACAATATTTTTTCTAGACATCCGCTGAGTGGATTCCATTATCATTGGATCTACATGATATTTACCCACTAAGGCCCCTTTGACGTTAGGGTGGTTGATCTGAATAAAAAGTGACATCTACCCATGGTATTCATCCACCCCTGGTATTTATCCACCCATGTAATTTACCCATGGTATTATAAGTGGGATCCACCACTGATGTTCATCCACCCATGGTATTGTAAGTGGAATCCACAGATGGTATTCATTCACCCATTGTGTTTAAGTGACATCCACCCATGGTATTTATCATTCCATGGTATTTATCCACCCATGAAATTTACCCATAATATTGTAAGTTACATCCACCCATGGTATTAATTCACCCATGGTATTTACCCACCCATATAATTTATCTATGGTATTGTAACTAAAAGGGCTATAAGTAACAAGTCACATTTTGTAAAAGGAAATATTGTCCACCACAATGTAGCTTTTACAATTATTCTATGTTTTAATAAACAATTTCTTTATGGTTTATTTTACTATGTATTCTCGTATTTTCTTTCGAATTTCTTTTTTTTAGACCTTGGGGGTCTCCCACCCAAGATCTGGATCAACCACCCCCTTCAAGGTACAAGTTAACTTCGATATTTCTATTTTCAAAGGTCATTTAGATGCATACATTGTAGGCAAATGACTATGTTTATTGGAAGGTTATTTTTCAATCCATAATTTCTCCGGCATGAAAATATCACTTTTACACTGCTTAAAGTTACCCCCCATATCAAGGATTAGTGGGAAACTTACTGTTAGACAAGGGCCAAAGAACCCTCTTTGTTTTCAGTTGCACCATCTTGGAACTCTTTCTAAGACGTTATTAAGGAATGGTATTACCTTCTTGGGAGATATGAAGAAAAGTACATAATGGACCACACCACGGCAGCAAAGGGATCAAAATGTGCGTGAGTTAATGAATATTATTTATACTATGTGCATAATGTTGGGTATCAAATACTCTAAGCGAAATCTAGTGCTCAAATACTGTGATTGTCTGTACAAATACATTTAAGAAGAAATGGAGTTCCTAGAAATATTCTTGCTTAGTGCAACATACTGATATGCTTCCAAGGTTGAATAAAAAATTAAACAAAAGAATTTAGACTTTGGATCTATGAATCCAATGTAGGGAAAAATCATCCCCAAACCACATAAAAAATGAAAGAGCCAAGGTGGGGTTACCCAAGACAACCCATCAAAGCCACAAGAAAATAATAGCACCATAATGAAGAAGAGTGACACAAGAAAATGTTGTGAATTCCACAAGAGTTGCACTCCGAACACAAATGAGTGTCATGCCAAGTATTTTCTTGTGATCGAGCTCAAGGTTTCGAAGTCATATGCATACTCTGAATCTTAGTTGAAGCCCAAGAAGCGGAATGAGAAGAGGAACAAAAAGGGGAATTATATTATCGATGGAGAGCCCAATGCCACTATTACTATCACCAACATTTAGAAGAATGAGGCCAAAGACCTAGAGGAGGGGGAACATCTCTTTCCTTCACATACGTGGGCGAAGGGTTCCCCACTAATGTTCATTTTCAAGAGTGGAAACCAAAAGAGTCTCACCTCATTTTGAGATTATGAAGTATTTGGGCTTGCTGACAAAACCACACCCACAGTTGTACACCATTAGGTGGCTCCACCAAGGGTGAGACCTATGCGTTAGCCAATAATGTCGTGTTCCCTGCAACATTAAGTCCTTCACATGAGGTACCATGTGATGTTTATCCTCTTTAAGACTATGATGTTTTATTAGTCCAAACATACTTGTCAAATTGTCATGTTGTGTATGAGTCTAGGCATCACGCTATTTATATTATTTTGTGTAGTAAGTTATATAGGATACTAGAGATAGCTCCACCTACTACAATCTCTTTAATATTTTCAAAGAAATGGAGCAAGATCATCTCCTAGACTAAGAAATTTTGTTTCTTTATCATTCATTATCAAAGCAAGGGGAATATCATAGCCATATCCATGGCCCCTAAGAAGTGGTACTCCCCACAATAGAAGCAGGTAGATAAGTTCATGGAAGAATATTAGGATTTTTTCTTCTCACTCAGTACCTTTTGTTATCAACCTATTTTACCCCTCTGGGTTAGTGACCCTTAGTACTTGAGTTTGATTGACTTTTTTCCAGACTGAGGACTCCTTTTTCCCCAGATTGACCCGCAGACACTGGCACAACAGCCTATGGGAGTATTCAGAACCTCCCAGACACTCTTAATCCTTCTATGTGAGAGCGTCCACAGACTTTTTCCCTCTTTCATCGCGAGCATCTAGGAATGACTTCTAGAGCACCTTAGTCCCTAGGAGATCAGTTCGAGTTTTCATCTATTTGAGCTGGTCAGGGCTTATCAATTAGAAGTTTCTGTGACTTCAATTTGTCCTAAGCATCCAAATACATCCTCCCAAGACCTCTCTTCTACCTACTTATATTGGACCATTCAAGAGGTTGAGCTAGTTTTGGAGACTATCCAAAATATAGCACGAGGGCTCTATTGTATTGGGAGAAGAGGCTATACTAAACACTGGAGGAGAGGATCTTATTTGTTGAATGTATATTGTATTTGAGATAGACACAAGGGAAGTTGCAGAACTATTTCCATTAGAAGTTGCTCACATACCTACAACAATTCCATTTGAGCATCAAATAGAAGAAGGGAAAAATCAATCATGTGGCACATTGCATCAGTTAGCCCTTAGTTGTAGCATTGACCACTATTCTCAAATTTTGTGGCCATGAGACTTTTGGATGACCACAACTATATAAAAATGATCTACAGTTCACCACCACATACTAGATGCTAGTGGATGGCAAGAAGGTACTAGATTACCACCTTGAAGATGCATTGTTGTGCTACCTAAGAAACTTTGTGTTCCTTCAAGCGAGCATGCCAAGATGATTTGGGAAAGGCACTACAGTCAGGTCACATGACACTTTGGTTTGGAGAAAACCATGGAAGTACTAAAAAATTATTTCTATTGGCCAAAACTCTGACAGGATGTTGGAAAATATATCATATCTTACACTTCATGTTCCATCACCAAGCCACCCATTAAGAAGAAAGGCATGTATACTCCTCTTCCTACTCCTAGCTAGATGTGTGAGTCCATCTCCATGTACTATATATTCGACCTTACTTCTACCAAGCATGGTAATGGTTGTGTATTTGTGGTTGTTGATATATTTTCTAAGATGGGAATAATGATGGTTTCCAAGAAGAGCATCACAACAAAAGACACTGCCAAACCCTTATTCAAATAAGTCTGGGTACATTTTGGAATTCCAAATATAATTGTATAATATCAGGATAGGAGGTTCCTTAGTGCATTTTTGTCGAGCGCCTGGTCTTTGTTTTACACTAAGCTCACCAAATCAACTGCATTCCATCCCCGGAATAATGGTCAAACGAAGGTCATCAAAATGATGATATTGTTGATACAATGAACTTACAACTATAAACACCCATGGACATGGGATGAGAGTCTTCCCTATGTGTAACATAGCTATAATAGAACTCTCCATAATTCAACTTGCAACAACCCCTTGTTACGAGAAAAATACACCCTAGGGTATGGGTTGAGCACCCCAATAGAGTAGAGGGCATACACAAACAAGAGGCAAACAAAACTTAAACTAATGAAGTAGGAATAAGAAATATTACCTGAAGGTCCTACATTTGAGGTCGTTCCCGTAGGGTCCAAACTCTCTACTTCCTCCAATGCTTTTAAACCTGCAACTCATTCAAGAAAAGCATATACACTAGCAGTAGTTGAAAGCATGTTCATAATATAAGTGTTAGATCATATAAGAATCTAAGAATAAAACATGAAATCATACATTAGTTAGATTAAAACATGAATTAAAGCATCAAAATCCTAACTTCAGGAACAAGACATGGCTTCTTTATTGATGAGTGCAAAAGAATGTGGAAGAATAAAAATTGATCTTTCACAGCTCCAATTGAAACCTTCCTAAAGATCCATCCAACCCAAGCCTCAACAATCCTCTTTCAAATGCATACACATGGATGACATATAGAGGAGATGGATATCACAATGAGGAAAAAGGGGTTTTCTATAGCTTGGAGTGCAGGAGGCACAAGGATAAATCAAACTTAATCAGGGACAAGTTGGATATAATATCAATATCCTATATTTCTCTCCCCTTAGGCCTTCCCCATGAGGTGTATTTATATGATCTCAAAACAGTTTTTTCAGTTGGGAAACAATTAGGCCACAGGCTCCTGTAGGTAGGCTTCTAGTGTAATTCATAAACTCTGCCCAAAAAATAGGGATTATATATTTTTTCATATTTTAAATCATATATGTGGGTTGGGTATAGATGAACCTGCGTGTGCACATGCTTTTTGCTGGGCAAAGTCACATATGGAATTTGAAATAATATTTTTTAATATTTGGACCAAGTCTGAAAGGAAAGGGGTGCCCGATGCCATGACTCAAAACATCAAGTATACAAAGGTGGTAAATGATGCAATATTAGATGGCCCTTAATATATGAGGTTAGAAGGGGTACATGATGGCCGAAATATATTAAGTGTATAGAAAGAATCATGCGAGGACTTGGGAGGAGATCACCAAAGCCCAGCTTGCCAAACAAGTGGAAGGGATGAGAAAGAAATCTCATGTTTGAGGCAGACATACCCATACTAAGAGATAGTAAAGCATGTCTGGATATCAACTATAGAGCGGATCCAATATGTATACAATTACAAAGGACACTGAGAAATTCATAGTGGATCATATGATCATAGCCACAAAAGTACATATCAAGGCCATGTCACAATATCACATATAGAAGAATTGATCAATGATACTGGAGTAGATATTTGATCAATGAAGTCACATAATTGATCCTCAAAAGTACCATGTCAAAAAGTGGAATAATGGTAGTGCATGCAACTCGAGTGCCAACATATAGGATGTCGTTGTGATGAAATGCAACATATAAGGTGGATGGTGTCACTGTAGCAAACTGGAGGAACTGACATGTGAACCATGAAATGCTAATGCAACCCGAGGTTTTCACCGACCACCATGGTACATTTATAAACTATGGGAATAAATGAGTTGAATTCGACCATGTGAGAAATCATTTGATTACCATCCATTAATGTATATTGTTAACAAACGTGACATAACTCACCGATAATGATGATGAGATTCAAGGTACCCCAATAGAATCTAACAAGTGAGAATAAATGAGTTGAAGTCGAACACTTGAGAGAATCTATCAATCAGGAGACATTGATGTATTCTCACTGTTGATAGCGAAGGAGTCTGCCACTAATGACTACAAACCCTAAGGTACTGAAAAAAGGAAAATATCTATTGGAAGGAAGGCATTAAGGCATCCTACATCAATCCAATGCGAGTGTAACCTATAGGCCAAGTATGAGAGGAAGTATTTCGTTATACCTTTCATACGAGGAGAACCATTTGACATACTCGAAGGTACGTGGAGAACTATCCAATTTAATTACGTACATGGAATACAGGCTACCCCCAGAATGTAACATATACAAATAACGATAGATCCTATGTTTAACGACATCATAACACATCTCTAGCCTAGACCTCTTTGTGTATCGTTAATGTTCCAAATGCTCCTTAGGTTAATTGAATAAATTTTAAAGTTGATCTTCAATTAAGTTTCTATTTCAGGGCTCATGGTATGAATTCACCTGAACTTAAATAACTTTTTCATGATGATTAAGATCTATCTACGAGAAGGAAGAAACAAACAAGGATGAAACAATCAAAGATGCAGCAAACAAGAGCTTCCTAAGAAGATATTTATATGTATTATTCCAATGCAATTTGAAAACCCTATATTCCATGCAAAAAATGGAAAATTTCCTTTTATTTTTCTTTCAATTTTCAAATGCAATGAAAATGAAAATAAAGCTAAATCATTGACCAAAATAACTCACACAGACTATAATTGTAATATAAAAATTCTTATTATCCAATAAAAAATCAAGCCAAGTGTTCAAAAACCATAATTTCCAAGAAGAAAGAAAAAATCAAAACAAACTTTTATCAAAAGGAAATCACACTCAAAGGAAATTATCAATCATACACATTTTAGCCCCACCTCCCCCGATGATTAAGGGGGAATTTTCCTTTTTGCAAAAATGCAAGAAAACACACTAAAAAATTGTGAAGAAATTTAAACAAACCTTTGATTAGTTACCAAAGGCAATCACACTCAAATTTAAACAAACTGATGGCTTTACAAAGACAATGACTAGTTCAGAGACTATAAATAATTTAGTGGATAATATCATAACTCATAGCAAGGCATAAAAAAAAAAAAAAAAAAATTGCATCCTGTAGGAACCATCACGGTCTAGGTGAAGGAACCAGTGTGATGCATCACACAAACAAAGAGAGACACGTGCATTGGATTACTCTTTCTTAGACTAGAAAGTGCGTCGAGGCTAATTTTGTTCAAAAAGTGAAACAAAAACCCTACCAAGCTCAGAATTATGTTTTCCTAAGACTAATTATTATCTAAACAAGTCAAATTGAGTCGGATTAAAAGGTCTAAAATGACTAGGCAAAGGAAACCACTATAGGAACATCTCGTTACCTAGTGGAGTCGCAAAGTTGTTATATGGAAAATGATCTCATGAGGACATAAGTGAATTCCCTAGATCTAGTGGTTTCATCTAGAAACAACAGAAGCAAAAAATCTTGTGTTTTCCTTAGAAAAAATAGAAAATGGAGGAGAAAGCCTACCCAGAGTCCAACACTGGTCCTCCTCTTCTCTTGGCTTATAGAATTTAGGTTCAACTCCAATAAGGTAGTTTTGGTTTTGCCAATCTAGGACTTAGATCCACATATGAGGGAGGATATACTCTAGGGATAATAGATAAGACATATAGGATAGTAGTTAAAGTATCAATCAATAGTAAGTGGTTAAAACCACCTTAAAATCTTTTGGAAAAATAAGTTTCGTAATTATTTTTTATTTTTCCTGAAATTCTAGAACTATCGCACCTGTAGCAAAGGCAACTTGCGCTAGCCAGTGTAGGTGCCCAATTATGCAACATGCAACCATTACAAGTGGCATCTAAGATAGAGTGAGATAGGCCCAAAAATGATTTTTTAAGTTGATAAACCCGTAATTCTTGGAATTTTTGGAGAAGTAATGCTTGAGGCTTTGCAAAGGGATGACGACAAGGTGTCAAGGACATTGATTGATCTTGTTTCCAAGCCATTTGAGAGAATGCGAAAAAATGACATATAACATCCTGATATCATAAGTTCTACAATTGGACATATGGTCATTTTGGACATAAAATACAACCTTGGTTTGTCGAAACGAATTTCAAACCTTAACTTAGCACATGTTGAACTTTGAAGATGCATACAAAGAGAAACTTGTTGGGAAATGACATTTCTCTTCTCCAGGAAATGGAGACATCTCTAAGAAATTTTTGTTTTCTTTTGCTTCCTTGTTAAGTTGTACTACTATGTTCCATTCACGGTACCTTATAAAATAAAATATCATAATATCTTCTATCAGGAGCCACCTTTAAAATTGGAATTTTAGGTCGACTGTTAGTGGCATCTTTAGAAAATATTCTCCCAGATGGAAATGCAGCTTGCTAGCATCTTCAAGGGTAATAATTTTGGGTCACAGAAGATAAGATAATGTCATTTCTTCATACAAAGTTTCTTATGACTGAACTAAGGGACCTATATGAGACGAATTATAACAAGTCCCATTGTTTGAGTTAGAAATGTTATTTAGATGTTTGTGAATCAACTTTTAAGAAATTTGTTCACTCATAGATTCAGATTGCCTTGCTTTATTGTGTTTTGAAGGATTTTTGTATACATTTTTGGAATTAAAGTTTCAATGCACTTTTTCATATCATAATTATTGCAATTTATGTTAAGGTTTGGCACTGTGAGAAGCAAATTGTTGAAGTACAAAACCAAATTGGAAGAAGGTATTACTCTAGGAAATAAAAGAAACATTGTGTTCTCTGGTTGATATGGACTATTCATGGATTTGAAATTTTGTTATAACTAAATACAAGCATTATTTGCATTCCTTTCATACTAGTGATTACAACTTGGATGTTCCATGATCATGGCTCATCTCATTGTTGGTTGGTGATTTTTTGGTGTTTTTTTTTAATGTTTTTTTCTTTCTTGGATATACAAACTTATGCCAAAAATTTGGTACAGTGTGCCAATGTTTATTGTTGGTCATTGTAGTTAGATGACTCTTACCTAAAGGAAATTATAATTAAAGATGAGGTTACACCTAGGTAATAAACTTCCAATAGGATCTCATAGAGATCATTAACATTGGGGTTGAAGAATAAATCTCTAATAGGATTTCATAGAGACCATTAATGTTAGGGTTGAAGATAATATAATAGAATTTAATATGTATAAACCTACCTCCCTTATGCTTGATTTTGCTGGCATGATATAGGTCATAAAATTTGAGGATGTCCTCTATTTAATAGATACAAACACGTGGAACAAGTTGAAAACACATCAGAGTAGCAACTAGAAGAGGATGGTTATCTTAAGGTTGCAATAAGAATCTACAAAATAAAATTACCGCTTTATGAAAGAACTCAAATAAAGCATGCTTCAAGCACTGTCAAAGGAAAATATTTGAACATTATTTGTTAGTCTAAGATGGTTACTCAAACCTAGGGACTTGAAAAACCTAGAAAGCTAGTAGTTGAAATTATCCAAATTGGTCTCACACTTCTATAACCATACTAAACCCAAATAGATAGTAGTTGAAGTTTGAAATGTTTACAGATCAGTGTCACACTTCTGCAACTATAGTTCATTTTGGGACATGGGAAAACACTAAGTTCATGCACCTAGGATTCTAAGCCCAATGGGCTATGTTGTGTGGTTGAGTGCTTTGAATTATAGGCAGAAGGTTTCAAGATCAAGTCCTTGGGTGGCTAATTATGTGATGTACTTGATATTTTTTTTGGGTCTCAATGTCCCTACCAAGTCAACCACACTTAGTCTATGTTGCCCACTTTACACTAGGTACCATCTTCAAAATGATGGGAAGTGTTTGGGGTTTCCCAGGGATATATTTTCAAGGAAAAAAATTAATATTTGTGGGCCTCACTCAATGTCCCTATCAGGTGATTTGTACTTAGTTATGCCTCCACTTTACACTAGGTACCATCTTTGGAATGAGGGGAAGTGTTTGGGGGTTCCCTAGGGATCTATTTTCAAAGGGAAAAATTGCACCTATGATACTATGGTAAGCAATAACTGACCAGTATACTAGGAAACTTGAGGTATTTACTATTAACCATAGGCATAGCCATATCCATTACCAATGCGCTCCAAGGAATTTCATTTTACCTAGTTGTTTCCATTTGATGTTCATATAATGTTGATCCATTGGGAATAGAGCTTGCTAGTTGATGGCTCCAACCAAATTTTTGCACTCTATGATAGTATTCCTCAATAAGGAAATAATTATCATATCATTACAATTACCAAACCATTCCTTCAATAAAAGGTTTGTCTTTATTCAAGATGAAACTAAGTCCATCCAAAAAACGAAATAAACCATGATATTGTTCTTTGTCCAATAGGATACAAATTGTTCAATATACAAGAGAGCTAGAGTGTTTCTAGTGCATTATCAATCATTGATTTTAAAGCCAATGCTAAGGCTTATGCATGGGGTATCATCATCACAAGGAATGCATATGCTAGTTCACAACAAATAAAGCCAACGTTTTCCAGTTATTATTAAAATCTTATTATAAATCATAAAATTAGATCAAAAGCCATATTTCCTTTTTAGAAGATGTGTCTATGAAATGGCTATGCAATGAGGATGTTCACCTCTCTGGCAGAGTGCTGGAATGGCATCTGATGCACTATTTTGGTCATTTGAATTGAGCCATTGCAATAGATAAGTAGGGTGGCCAGATAAAGAGACACTTTGATCTTCTAGAAATGCATGTTTATCCATCTTAATTTTAGGAGTACCACTTGTAAAAATGATTGGAAGCATGGCTTAGATAGCTATAAATACTGATCTAGTGCCCCTTCTAGCCAAGGTTTGTTTTCCTGTGTAGGGTGTGGCATGCAGGGAAAATTATAGGGGAGAAATTTTTCTTGTGAACCAAATTAGAGAGTTTGAAATTTTTAGGGGCAGGAAATAATTTCTATAGTGGTGCTTTATAATAGTACACTTTTTTAGGTCTGAGAAAAAAAGTGTACTTTCCATTCAAGCTTGAATTAGAATTACATTATGCAAGTGTCACTAAATGACATATAATTCAGAAACAAAATTGATAGAAGGGATTTTATTAGCCTAAAACTATGTAACACATATGTCCAGAACACTATTCTAAGAAATACCTATTTAAGACATCATTCACTACCTAACTTTCAGTTACATCATATGACAACATTTAGGCTTGCAAAAATGCAAGCAATTCAAAATTTACCAAACCAAAGACCAAAATAGATAGTATTAAAGCATAAATAAATTGACATAGGACTTCTAATTTGGATCAAAATCCAAAATTTACCTAGTTTGGATCAGATCACTATTTGAAACTTCGTCTCAAATGATACTTCCTTCTGAAATAAGTTGCCCTCTCCTCTGGAAATTTATCTGCCTCTTAATTGTATTCCTTAAACACGAGTGAAAAATTTAGCCTACCCTTATTTATGGAGAGTGATGAAATTACATTTTCACCTTGTAAAATTATTTTTAGGCCCTCATATTTGCCCTAATTTCTTGGAATGGGGATTTTATTAGAGTTAGTTTTCCCTTATTTCTTGGGATTCGGGGTTATAGGGGAATAATTTAGTCCATACATAGCAAGGTTTCTGACAATGGAGCTATTTTTGTATTTCTACTACTAGTCATCTACTTGGCTTACTTAGTGACCCACATGTGCATTCTTAGAATCAATTATTCATTCACTCAAATCTCTAAATTCCATGAAACAGAGATACCCCTTTGTTTCTTCATTCATTCATTTGTTGTATGTTTTATTCCCCTCACTCAAACTACCTTAGGTGGGTCAAGAACTTGTGATAATATCCTAGGATTTGGAATCATGTCAAGTTGTGAGTTTGAAGGGAAATCCATATGGAATTCTCTTAGTCGAACACTCATAACTCTCTACTTCACAAATATCATAAACCTTTCCTTGTGTTGAATTTTTGGATAGTTGAAAGAGCTATTTCCCAGCTACTTTAGGCCACAAAATAGAAATTTGAATTTGAATTCAAGTCAACCTCAAATTAAAAGAGGGAAAAGCTAATTGTGATTTTTAAAATTTCCTCCAAAAGTAAAAGTCATCTCCAATTGTTTAAGTTAGCTCCACATTAAGAGAAATTCCCCTTGGGGCACCTCAATACTAGTATTTATATCCACTCGACCTCCTCTCTTTGGCAAGAAATTTGGATCACGATATATCCTATGAAGGAGCCACAGATCATCTTAATAAGGTCGAATTAAAGAAAGGGAAGCCAAGCTACTTATATGTGCTATAGGATGAGGAAAAGTTGAAGTTTGGTCTCTTGAAGGAGGAATGAGCCCTAGAAGACTGCTAGAAGTAGGGCGAAAGGCCTCAGCCTAATGCAGAAAAGTCGAATTAGCCTAAAGTCCAAGGGAAGGAATAAAATAATGGGTTGAAGACATATAAAGAGGGACGAGAAACCTTAGAGGCTTTGACAAACCAGAGTTCTTTTAGGCCTATGAAGAGGCTAGCTAAGGAGTTTTTTCATGGGACAAGGGTTGGTTTAGCCCTAGGAGTTTCCAAGTTGTCTTATGAAACTTAGATTGTACTATTTGTTGAATTAAAGAATTTTTTCTAAGAAAATATTGTTGGTTTTTTCCTTAGTTAGGGTTTTCCCAGGGTAAAATTTTGTGTCTCTTATGTTTCACTATCTCTTCATGATCCTACTGTCATTATTGTTTCTACTCTTGATATTTTCTATGTATAATTGCTTAATTATAAGTGGATTTGATTAAGAAAACATTGGAAAGTAATTACATATTAGGAAATCATGAAAAATCAACACCTTGTTCTAATGCTATAGGGAAATAACCCTCCTCATCTCTTGCTCTATATTTGTTGCCATTTTTTCTCAAAGCATGGTCAACAAGCATGTATGGACTCCTCAAAGACTCACTGCAAATAAAGGATTTTTATTGCAATTTATGTTAAGGTAAGTGCTAGATTGATTCCAAGTGTTGTACTATCAATGTTACATTTCTTCAGTTAGGAGCTTCTAATTTTGTTTTTTGTTACATTTTGGAAAATGGGAGTTTTTATTCTCTTAGTTTCCAGTTTCATATTTTTAGTTTGTTTTAATTATGTCCCAAAAGATTTCATTCTTTTGTTCACGAAGTCCAAATTTTTATGTTATAAGTTTTCAGTTGCGCCTTCCAAAATTCAAATAGTATCTTATCTCTATCACTATGACAAGTTCCCTTCCCTTCCCTAAAACAATAGCCTACAGGCTATAATCTATATTATTCCAAAGATTTTCCCTTTTTGTTCAGTCTTTCTTGCAACAATTACTCCCTAGTGGTTTTGGATTTGTGATGTTCTAAAGACCAATGCAAATCTGACTAGTGTTCCATGAAATGGAAAGTTTTGATATGCCTACTTACCATCGCCTTCTATTCATTCCTAAAATTTCACCTCCATGGGTTTTCATTCAATTGAGAAACCTGTATTTCTTTTCCATTAAAGGCATAGAAACAAAATTCATGGTACACCAATATCATGCTGGGAGTGAAGCATGCATTACATTGGAAAAAGGGTACTAGGGTTTATATTATATATGCACATAACAACTATGATAGGTTATATAATAGAAATCAAACCACGATGAGAGTATTTGTTAAGTTATGGTATGTTCTATGCTTATAACAGTTTACTTCTTTTTCTTATTATATTCCATAGATTAGCAATCACGTGTACATAAAGTAAAGTGTGGATAGAACATTAAATGATCGACAGAAAACAAGCCAAGACAAGAGACATAAGATGTGGCGGCTAGCTAGGGACAAACCCCACAATGTGTGGGGAAAACCTTTGATCAAATATTCTTTTATCTTAAATAATTCAGCATAAAGAAATAGTACAATAAATCTGATTTATATCAGTAGTAGAAAACCCTAGATCAGCAGCATCAACATTAGCAGCTTCATCATCAAACTAGGATATCTCACAAACCGACCATCGAATTAGCTTGATTCCACCACCAAAAGTTGCAGCTTTCAGAGGAGGTTCAGAGGAGGTTCAGATGAACCTACAACACAGTTCAGATGAGGAGATATTCTAGTCCACGCAAACCATCCGTCGGATTGACTTGATTCCACCACCAAAAGTTGCGACTTTCAGAGGAGATCCAGATGGACCTACAACACAGTTCTAAGGAGGAGATCTGATGGGCAACGCTATTCAAACTATGGATTTGCAATTGCAACTTCAGGTTCAATAGCTTTCGTCTTCACATGTGTGAGAGAGACCCTTTTTTGCATAGTAGAGAAGAGACTCTTTTCTGCGCAGTATAGAGAGAGAGAGATGTGATGAGATGAGTGAGTCCAAATGATGAAAAGTCCTCCTATATTTATACACAGTGTTGGTGTTTGGATAGATGCCACTGTTGGGCTTCTGAGCCTACATGAGTTGTAGGTCGACTTGATAATAATTCCATAATCAAAATAAATTCATATCTCCATGAATACTTATCCGAATCGGATGATATTTATATCAATCCTACACATCTCGACAAGAGGAATCTAGTAAAAATATTATCATCCATGAATAAGATGACCCACATGAAGTTTTGCCCTGGTTTCCAATTTTAACACTCCCTCTCAACTAGGGAGAACTTCATCTGTAATCTGTCTATCAGTCGTTACTATTCATCCATCAAATGCACTGCCCTGTACAGCCTGACCCTTGCCCTGCTCTGCTCTATTCCGCCTATTCTGCTTTGTCTTGTTATGCCTTGTACTGATCTGTATTGTTATGTTCTGTTCTACTCTGCTCTTGCATTATTCTGTTCTGCTCTGCTTTTGTCCGAATTATGAAGAAGAAGAAATGATCGAGGATGTATCATACTGACTTGAAGTTAGTCTCAGAATATGTACCATTGGTCCCATACTAGTCTCAACTAACCCGAAGTCAGCATCATAGTATGTACTACTCCTACCACTAGTCCTAGACCAGTAACATCCTCCACTGACTCAAAGTTAGTCTCAAAGTGCGTACCACTGGTCCCAGACTAGTCTCAACTGACCCGAAGTCAGCTTCATAGTAGGTATCACTCCTACCACTGGTCCTAAACTAGTATCACAGTCTCAGAGAGTGTACCACTGGTCCCAGACTAGTCTCAAATGACCCGAAGTCAGCGTCATAGTATGTACCACTCTCACTGGTCCCAGACCAGTATCAACTAACCCGAAGTCAGCGTCATAGTATGGTACAACTCCTACCACTGGTCCCAGACCAGTATCATTGATCCCAAATCAATGTAGGTCATCCTAGCGTAGGGAGTACGATAGATACAACGATGCGTCCATCAATACTACTATGGTCCCTAACTTCATTTCCCTACTCATTGATAAAATGAGAGGTACTTCCCATGAGTCCCAGACTGCATGGGTAGGATGCCTCGACAGGAGAACTAATCAATCATGTCCTCACAAGAGAACACATCAATCCTGCTACAATTTCCATGGAGAACACATCAATCCAGGCCTCATAGGAGAAAACATCAATCCTGCTACAATCGCCATGGAGAACACATCAATCCAAGCCTCACAAGAGAACACATCAATCCTGCTACAATCGCCATGGAGAACACATCAATCCAGGCCTCACGAGAACACAGCAATCCTACTACAATCTCCATGGAGAACACATCAATCCAGGCCTCACAGGAGAACACATCATCTTGCTACACAAGAGAGCGAACCATCCTGTTCCACAAGAGAGTGAATCATCTTATCTTACAAGAAAGCGAATCATCTTGTTCCAGTGCGCACCACCAGGAGAGGGTGAGTCACCCTGTGGTCATATGTTGCTCCAATAAGAACCGCAATCCCTTAGAGCTCCCAGAGCTCAATGTATGCAACATGCAGGACCCTTGTACAAGGGTTTCTTGATGACTCCAAGTCGTTTGAGAAAATAATAGATTAGATCTTTCCACGGGGCTTTAACAAGGTGTATCAGCTTGTACATCATCTTAATGCAATGGAGCCTCCTTTCTCATCAACTTACCGTATCCCCGATGATGTCTATATGCTGGAGCAATCAACGAATATGGTATTCCTCAATAATCGAATCCCACCTCTAGTTGTTACAGAGAATCATAGTGGTATGTGTTCAAACATCTCACTGAAGAGCTTCCCCAACCAGGCAACTTCATACGAGTTCATACTTGTAGATATGTATCCGGTCTCGACGGTGCTTATGGAAACTGACTTCTGCTTCCTGCTCATCCATTATATCGAAGCAGAAAAGAAAGAGAAATAGCACTAAAAGTGCTCCAGTGATCCTCCACACTACCTGCCTAATCAGCATTCGAATAATCATGCAGTTTCATATTTCCGGCAGTGTATCTCAATCTAAATAGATTGTGTCCTGAAGACATCTCAGAAGATTCTTGGCACCAATCTAGTGAGGCTGAACCAAATATGAGCTCACAATGCTAACTGCAAAACCTATGTTCGGACAGAGGTTCACCAAGAACATCAACGCGAATGAGTTTTTGAAACTCAGAGGCATTTCCCAAATCTGGTCCAACATCACTACCATATAACTTCTAAAAGTTAAAATCCTCAAGGTAGTCGCAAACTTGCAATCCACCATACCAAATATTTTCAGAATCTTCACCACATATTTTCCTTGAGATAAGAAAATTTCCCTTGGCTTCTGCCACACTTCAAGTCCGTGATTCTTCATTTCAAATTCAGAAGCCAACTCCCTCTTACGTTTATGAATGAGAGGGTATGCACCTACCAGAAAGAGGTCATCCACGTACAACACCAGTATGAGAGGCTTGTCATCTCCAACCTTAAGGTAAAGGTTAGGATCGGCTTCACTCCTAGTGAATCCCAGCTTCATCAAGTAGCTATCGATCCTCTCATACCATGCTCGGGGTGCTTGCTTCAGCCCATAGAGAGCCTTCTTTAACCTGCATAAATGAGATTTTCAATCATAAATCTCAAATCCTTCAGGTTGCTCCACATAGACCTCTTCTTTGATCGAACCGTGCAAGAACGCGGTCTATCCATTTGATGTAGGTTCCATCCTTGTGAAGCCACAAGGGCTATAATCAAGCGGATGGTCTTATATCTGGAAATAGGTGCAAATATCATAGTATATACCTTCCTTCTGGGAGAAACCACAAGCAAGAAAATGAGCCTTATACTTTTCCATACTTCCATCTGCTGCATGCTTTATCTTGTAAAGCCATTTTGAAGTAACAATTGTCTTGTCCGGGGTCTGGGAACTACTTACTCCCTAGACATCATTCTCCATAATAGAATCATATTTTATGGTCATAGCATCATTCCATACTTTATGCTTGACGACATCTAAGAATGATGAAGGATCATTTTGTATGATCGTGCTCATGATGGTCAGGTATCCCTGATACCTATTAGGTTTCTTACTTTGACAGAAGGTTCCTCAAGGTGCAGCATGTCCTTCAGCATCATCAAATATCCCCCTAACCCATGAAGGCCTCTTCCTAGAAGAGGAAGGCTCATGTCGATGAGGATCAATCAGATCCATGGGTTCTTCTACATTAGGCATTTATTGATCATCCTTTTCTTTCGGTTCCCTGGTGTCAGCATCTTGAGTGCTCCTCAAAGTCGGAAGATTGTCCACCATGTTGAGAGCCATATCTTCGTCAAAGGTGACATCATGACTAATCATGACTTCCCTTTGACCGGCTACATAGATTCTATAGCCTTTAGTATTTTCACCATAGCCCACGAGTATTCCTTTCTTTTCAGATGCACCCAATTTATTTCTTTTCTCTTTCGGCACATGAAAATATACAAGGCTTCCAAAAATGAGAAACATCAAGTTTCTTACCGGTGAACATTTCTTCAGGAGTCTTGGAACCCAATGCTTGATGAGGGCATCGATTTTGTACATATACGGTGGTGTTTGTAGTTTCAGCCCATAGAAACTTTGGAAGTGTTTGATCATGTAGCATTGCCCGGGCAGCTTCCACAATCGTACGATTCTTCCTTCCCGCCACACCATTCTGTTTAGGAGTATGTGGTTTAGTAGTCACCCTCTTAATGCCAGCCTCAGATATGCCTAAGTGAACCAATTGTAATATATCGAAGGTCTTGCTTTGGCTTGAGGGGAATGGTCCCCTTTTCAGCTTTCCTTTGGCACATCCTGGACATACACCTTCTTTCTCTACTCGGAATTCTGGCATACCTGTCATCATTTGTCTTACACTAAGTATAGCTTTAAAATGAAGGGGGGAAAACCTCTGATGCCAAATTTCTGACTGAAGAGATGTGTCATAAGACATGACACCTAGGGGACTTCCATCGACCTAATATAATGAATCAACACGAAACCCAAGAGTAAATGCATATTTAACCTTATTTTTCAATACACGTACCTTGCCATCGTTGAAGGTTACCTTGTAGCCTTTGTCTTCCATTGTCAAGATGGACACGAGGTTCTTTTGGAGGTCAGGTGCATTTAATACATCCTAGAATTTCTAATCTTCTTGAATGCTTGTCCTCTTCCTAGATTCCCAGCTCTCCTCTTACCTTTGTTATTGAGTATGTCATTACTTTGATTGCCATCAGAGGGATTTTGATCATCGTCCTGGTGTGAGTCCTTTCTATCAGGGCACTCCCTTGCATAGTGACCTACTTTATCGCAGATGTAACATCATCATTTTATTCCACCCTTAGGTCTAGCCTTTCCTTTTGATTTAGTACCAGAATTATTTCTTTTCTTAGCATGAGAAGAAAAGGTAGCAGGAGGACCTTTAGGCATGGGCATTTCTTGCTCTTCTTCCCTTGTTTCTTCTTGGATGCATCTAGCCATTAATTCCTCGAAACCAGGAATTGCATTATTGTTCAGAAGAGTAGCCCTGAACATGTACCATTCGGATGGTAATACTCCAAGAGTTGTGAGTGCCATTTCCCAGTCCATCGTAGATTTCCTTGGAGCTGTTCAGGTCAGAGATGTAGACCACCAAGTTCTTGTCGATAGAGTCCCATATGATCTTCTATTTTGACTTCTCCGATTTTCCATTTGTTCCATGCAGTAGCGGATACATTTGATGGAGGCTCAACAATATTGCCTCTTACATGGTCCAACACTCCTTGATCTTCTAGGGTTAGATCGATAGACATCTTCCATTTGTGATAGTCAACTTTCTTACGAAGCTTGCCTTCGGCAGAGTGTTGAAGACCCCATAGTTCTTTTAGGATAGCCTCGCCAATCTTCTCTTCGGTGATTGCTCTTGCTCTTGCTCGGGCTTTGTCTCAACTCAGACTTTGATACCATGTTAAGTTTATGGTATGTTCTATGCTTATAACAATTTACTTATTTTTACCCTTATATGTGTGCAAGTGTCTTGATTTGAGGGAGTGATGTATGTATCCCATGTCCTCATGCCCAATATCATGTGACTTACACTTCAATAATTTTTCAAGGCTTAAGCTTGGCTTCCCCTCTATAGATTTTTACGTTTCAAACATTTAATAAGCTTTCTAGTACCACTTCTAGAGGCTTTTTTATTCTATTAAAACTTTATTATTCATAGGTGTAGGTGACAAAAATATTCCTAAAAGATTTGTGTCTTTTTATAATCATAGACATTAGATGTTGTGATTTTTATAATTCAGTTTCCATGTTTAGTCTTACATATGATTACCTTCTCCCCACTAAATATTACTTTTATTAATATTGGTATCATAATACATCCATGTCATGTTAAATTGGTTATTATATATACATGGTCTTAAGCCAAGATAAAGAAGGATATATGAAGCAACCCAATAAGTGAGTATGGTATAATATGCACACAATAGTTCCAATTATTCTAATTGGGATGTGAGGAATCTAGAAAACAAATTTACAAGTCAACAAGAAAAACCATTATAGAATTACAGTGCAGTAAGGATGACCTTTTTTATATAATACCAATGAGAATAAGAAGACAAACATAGATTGAGATCACCAGTTCTTACCATTTTTTAAGAAACAATACAAAATAAAGTATGATGCTTATAAAACACAAACTGCAATAGTCTTACTCTTTATTTCAGATCTTAGTCTGGGGCTATGCCAATAGTAGTTTTTTTCTAGGGAATAATGGGGTAAGGATGAATAGGTGTTTCTCTTCTTTCCATATGTGGAAGGCATGTGACAAGCATTGGAATGTTCATTATTAGGGTCAATGGAGTTCCTTGATTTTACAGATACCACAACTTTGATTTTAGGTTGACCAGACATGATGAGTGAATATTGAACAAGAAATGAGAGGAGGGTTAATTATGTGCAAATTAAATCCTCATGGCTTCTGCACTTATCAACCTAAAAGTGGACTTGGTTTAAAAGAGAAAAAAATCTACTATGTTAGAAACTCCAAAGTGAATTCTTATGAAAACTTCACAACACACAAATGGGCTAATATTTCTAGTTAAACAGTGGACATTTAACAACAACCCATTTCTCACATTGCAAGTGTTGTTATGAATGGGTAAGCTTCGATGGTATAATCTCCTCTTCGGAACAAAAATAACTAGGGGGTGAAGAAGAAACAAAGTGCTTGAGGCCAATTCCCAATCTAAAATAAACAAAGGCCACTAACCACAACCCTAAGTTTTGGAGAGTATAAGTACTTGGAGACCCATGGGAATGTAAAATGAAGATATTTTTTATGAAATGTAATTTCTTATTAGTACTGAATCCAATGTGTAGAGTCTAGAGGGTTATAAGTAGAGTGACAAAAAACTCATTTTGCATGTAATGCTTACAAATCAAGTTTGCTAATATTAATGAGAACTATATTTTTGTCTCTATTTCCAAATTCATGAATGATATTCCAAAAAATTTCTCCCCTTTTTGCATGCATATGCACATTTCTCAATATAAATTGGTTGTGTCCTAGCCATATTGTCTTTGGGTTGTTCTAGAAAATTTCCATATTTGTACCAGATAGTGAACGTGTCCATACCTACATGAAGCTTAGCAATTTACCTATGATTTTCTACCACTTATGCATTTGTAGGTGAGATTTTTCTTACAACCATAGATGGGTGAATGATTACATTGTTGTATATCGTATAAACTGCTTCAACCCAAAAGTTGTTTGAGAGTTTTTTTCCCTAAAAATGTTCTTTTTCGTCTCAACGATGGTCCTCTTTTCCACTCTACAATGTGGTTATGTTGTGTAAATGTGTTGCAATACATTTTTTTTCCAAGGAAATATATAAGAAGATCCACCTAAAGGGATCACTTCTTGTTGGCTTATTATTAGAGCCTAACCTTGAGGGCATCAAGAAGAATTGACCCCAAGACCTCCCCATTAGTGAGGTGCTTTTATTGATGGGAACTTGACCAATTGAGCTAACCCTTGAGGCTTTAAGTGTTGCAATACTTGTAGAAATAATTAGAATATATTTTCCCAAACTCTAATTTCTAAGAACCTTAATATTCTTATCAAATTTCCTTTCGAGTTTTAACCATTTCTCTATATTCCTTCAATGTTATAAGAACTAATGACTTGTACTTGAGAAAGAACAACCAATTTTTTCTTGGAAGGGCATGGATGTTTTAAAATAATTTGGACTCGCCAATGACTAAATTCTCATGGGACCACAAAGGTCATTATGTGCAATTTCCACATGCATGTTTTTCCTTTATCCAACTTGTTTTTTCAAAGTTATCCCTATGTTTCTTGTCTAAAATGTGAAACTCACAATTATAAATCGTGTTGAATTGGAGGAAAAACATGAACCGTATTAAATTTATTTAAATGATCTGGATTCTAGAATAAACATAGTTGATTTTTGGAGCCATTTTCAGCCACCAATGCTTCTTGTCCTATTGATGTAATCATATACCTGTCAAGATCTCCTTCAACAACTTTTGCAAGCACTTTGTATTTGTCCCTCTTGAAACCCTTTCCATTAGATTTAATCTTGGAATGATGCTTTAGTATTTGTTGTCTATGGTTTCTTCCTTAGGCCCAATACATACATACTCCACATCTTTAACACCTCCATTAGGCACTTTCAATGGGTTTGTTCCTTGGACTTTGACCATGTGTACTTTCCCATCTCTTGAAGCATTTGTCTCTTAATGGGGACTTTATTATCATTAAGTTAGGAAAACCACTCATTTTTCTGTGTCATGTGGTCTATTTAATATCTCCTTAAGCATATCTGTCATCAATAGTGAAGTAATAAAGAGTCTAAGATATCTCTTCTCTTCACTACCACAATTTCAATTGGGCTTCCTTCGATATGAATTACTTGAATTCCATTTACACTTTGCATGAGAAAATTCATACTTCATTTCTACAATCCTTCTCATAATTACCAAGTTTTCGACAATAATAGCACTTGCATTTGATAGTTGGGTTGAAGTTTCCTTTCCTTTATGCTTTGAAGTTTTGATCTCTTTGGTTTCATATCTTGTCTCTTTGGTGGCCAAAATTTCTCATTCCTTTACCCTTGTTCTTTAATAGAAAGGCATGTTCACAACTCTCTTCTTCATCATTTTTTCTCATTTGATAAGATAAATCTTCTTAGCTTATTAAATGTGAAGGACATAGCTCATGTTGATAAGCTAAAACTTGCTACAAACACTTAAAAATATCAAGGCAAAACGATGGCTATAGAGACAAGATCCCTGTTCTCTATATTTTCACATCCAATAATAAGTTTATCCCCTATATTCTTGACACTAGTTGGATACTTATGTTGATCTGCCAACATGGAACCTGTAGCAAAATAGCCATCAAGAAGAAGGGTTAGAAATTGACACCCATTTGGTATGCCCGTTCCCATGAAAGTAGTGGCACATCAACATCTTAAGCATTCTTTGTGCTAAAGATAAAATCTATAAAATTAGTTGATTTGATCTAGTGCATGCAACCTTGATAACATAAGATATCCACACACTTTACATGCACTATTGTTAGTCAGAGAGAAGGTTTTATCAATGATGAGCATTAAAATTATTTTTCTTATATGTATTTAGCATCTTTTTTGGGCATCGGGTTACTCCTTTTCTGAGAATGTTTTTCCATTAAATTAGTTTGTTTATGTTAGATTCATAAAGTGTTGAGGATCTATTTTGTTTTTAGTCTCTAATTTTTCTTAATTTTGTAGTTGTACTATTAGTATAATTGATATTATAAAGGAATGAGCCAGTTTGTTTGAGAAAAACTTCGTGTGGTCTGTTTTTTCTTTCATCTACTACTATTTTGAAATTTAACACCTTAGTAGTTTTTCAATTTGATTCTCAACTTTCGTCTTTCGTTTCTCTGGACCTTACTTGGGTTTTGTAGATTAAGCAAGTGGAACTAGTTTCATGGTTTAGCATCTCTATATTGTCACCTATGATTTACTAGATCACTTTTCAAGTTGTGGAATGCATATAATAACTCTTTGATGTTTTTACTAGTCATATAGTCGAGTAGGTTATATAAATTTTGGGGCCATTATTTTAAAATCAAGGTGAGGTGTGGTCTTTTGATGTAAAAAAGAAGCAGTATTTTCATTGTGGTGCTTATGGATCGATTTGCTTGATTTTCAAGATAAATTGGTTTAAATGTTTCTGAATGATCTCTACGTTATTTTCAACTGCATGACACGGGTTAAATTTTCTTGAGCATAATTTGTTCGATTAAAACAAGAACATGGCAAACACCAAGGAGATTAGTGGTAAAGAGAAATGTGATCTTTTGAACAGTTTAAAGGATCATGAAGGAAATAATACAAAGGTGATTCAACAATTAAAAGAGAAACACAGAAAATTTTCTCAAGAAGAGGCATAGTTGATGCTATTATTAGGTTCAACTTCTAGATTGGAGATATGTGCAGTTTTATTCAAGGGTAGATCTTAACTCACATAGAAATTCAAAATTTATTTACAAAATTGTTATAGTCCTTTGTAGACACATGTTTCAAACTATAGAAAAATTGTTTTGTATTGATTAAGGTTATCTATAGCAGGAGGCACTGATCAAGAATAAATATGGAGGAATTGTACCAAAACGACCTCTAATTTCGAAGGTAACAAATCACAATCTATTTCTTTATTTATGAAGCAGTCATGTTGGCATAATCAGCTAAGGTTCAGTTAAGGTCTTTAACTTGAGCATAGGCCTCGTGATTTGTAAGGCTTAAGAAAGCAGTATTGCAATAAGATTTCATTGTTGCATGGTCCTTGCCTTTTGTTGATATTTTTTTGTCTTCCAACAGTTGTCAAAGAAGCATTAATTAGTGATATATGTTATCGCCTTATGGTGTTTCCTTTGCAACATTTGGTGCAATTTCTAGTTATATATACATGGTCTTAAGCCAAGATCAAGAAGGATATATGAAGCAACCCAATTAGTAAGGTATAATAGGCAAACAATATTTCCTATTATTCTAATTGGGATCTGAGGAATCTAGAAAACAAATTTACAAGTCAACAAGAAAAACCATCATAGAATTACAATGTAGTAAAGCCGAACTTTTCGATATAATATCAATGAGAATAAGAAGACATACGCAGATTGAGATCCCCAATTCTTACCCCTTTTGAAGAAACAATACAAAATAAAGTATGATGCTTATAAAAAATAGATTGCAATAGTCTTACTCAGTATTTCAGAGCTTGACATTTTTCTCCAATCATTGCATGGTACCCGATAAAATTGTTGTTTCCAATGATTGTACTCCTTGGTAGATTAGCACTAACAACTACACCATTGTTTGACAAAATTGTAACATAACAAATCATTCATTTAAATAAGAAACCATATTTTGGAATGAGTCAAATGACCTAGCAATGGAAAGGGCAGTCCAAAATTCATCAAAAAATTATTGTAGAATAGCCAACTTTGAATTTTTATACCATTCTCTTAAAAATACTTTATACAATAGGAGTTTCATTGTATTACTAGTAACCAACATGAGTAACACACATCCTTCTCCTAACAAATGTTTCCACTGATATGACATCCAAGATGCAACTAACAACAATTTCCAAGCTTTGTTTTTGGACCTAATATCACTGGGCTAGAAAGGGTTGGGTTGTGTCAACCTTCAACCCAACATAATTGTTTTAAACCAACTTTTCGCTGGAATTTAGCCCTTCCAATGTGAGAGGGCACTCTCAATATACTTGAAAATTTGACTATGATAAGCTCAAAAATTCAGATGGCTAACTCTGTTTTTTCATGTGATTTTGCATGTGAAAAAGTGTGATGATAGCCACCATTGGGCATGGAGTTAGTTAAAGAAAATCAATTAAAAACAACATTGTTTTCATTGAAGCTGGGGCATTTTTTACTTTAAACTAGTGCAAAGTAAACATTTACAGTAAAACGGAGCAAATTGAAGGAAGTTGGAGCAATATAACATTGAATTCCAAGTAATCAAATAAGCTATGAAAATTGATAACAACATGAAAGCATGATAGGATGGAACTGAAACCAAAAATGATTCTCATGTTAAAACAGAGTAATGTTGCAAAGTGCACTTCTTGTTATTAATTGAAAAATATACAAAAGTGCTCTTCTCACGCCATCGATCAACCACTTCAAAGTCAAGAAACCACACATATATAGAGTGAGATCTCCTTTATAAAATCTGCCACCTAGGCTAGATTCGATCAAAAGCTAAGAGATCTAATCTTATTTGACTTATAAAACCTTGAGCCTTTATAGGAATATTCATGTTTTAACAAAATTTAAATACAAATAGGAGTCTCCTATCATTTATGATCTCAACAGATTTTGTTGTTGATCCTTATCAAATCCAACTAAATGTTGAGTGTACTAGATTGTTGATGTGTTTTTGACACGTGGATGTTGACCTGGTTGACTTTGCCGACCTGGACCCCACCAAGTCAAATTTCAAAATTTCTACAACAACTCTGGCCAGGAAACATTATGTAAAATAGGCCTCAAAGATAAATGCATATATTGCAAACCCTGATAGTTGTGTAAAACCTAAAAGAGGTTTTTGTAAATGAGCCTCCATTGAACAAAAACCTCCTTCAGATTTCCAAAATTCCTTACCATTTAGTCAAAAAGTGAGCTTGAAATTGACTACTAAAACAATCATTTCCAAAAATTTCGTAGCAAAAATTTTTTGTAGAAAATTTAAAAAACACCTCTGTGCTACCTCTATGCAAATTTTGCAAGTTCAAAGGTCTTCCTTGATGTTTGTAAGATAAATACATGCCTTTAGAACCTCCTTTGTTGTATTTTTAGCTTATTTTATCCTCCATGAAAAGCTACATCAGTTTCGTAGCAAAAAAATGGCTTTACTATGGAGAGTTGCTATGAAATTTGCATTTCTAAGTTTTTTTAGTTTTTTATGGTTTCTTGTGCTTGCTTATTACTTCTAATACCTTATTCAACTATACATAAGGTTTAATTTACTAGTTAAACATAGTAAAGACAAAATTTTAGGAATTCAGCATGCTTAAGGGTTGTCTCATGTTACTTCAGCTATGAGCTTGAGATTCTTTTTGGAAAGATTGCTTTTGATGAGATCTACTTGTGCTTGCAAGTATTTGACTTGAGTTTGAAACTTCCCTCTGTCATATTGCAACCACCTGTTCCTTCTATACATATGCTTCAGCATCTTTTCCAGTGGTATAATTTATTTGTCTTTTCCTAACCTTTTCTGCGATTTCCTCATCGAAATCTAGCTACTCCAACACCTACTTCTTCATTTCTTCAACTTCCAATTGGCCTCTATCAAATATTCTCTAGCTTCCCTTAACTTTTCTTGTAATACTTCTTCTTGGATTTTCTCTTGCATAGTTTCTTTTCCATGTCTTTACTTTGTTGGCTCTATTTTTCCTAAAGGTACTTCTGACATCTTTTCAACTTGTTGCATTGCTCTTGTTGATCTTGTCATAAGGTTCCTTGGCCTACAAATGAAACCATCTTCTTCTTGTGAGAATTCCAGCTTCTTAACCCTCTTTCTCTTATATGAATTTATGTTTGTGTTATGGCTGCAACATGTAGGAGCTCCTTCTTTCCACCTGCAATTTCTCCTTAGAACAACTAGACTTCCCTATGACAGAGAAACCAATTAAAAGTGAAAGGAAAATGATGGAGAATGCTTTGCAGTGTGAACATTTTTTGGATAAAAAATAAAAATCAAAAAGGTGAACTCTGACACGTAATGATAATCCATCGTGACTCAAACCCATGATTTCTTTTTAACCATTACTAATCAGCGGGTTTTCAGTTTTTGTAGCAAAACAGGTCGCAGATGTGATAGATTTGCTACTAAAGTTTCGAGCACTTTCATAGAAAATACTTTGTTTTCATAATTGAATTTGCTACAAATCTGGACAAAAGTTCCAAATGATAATTATGAACAAGTGATATTGACACAAACAATGATTTGGAACCTGACTCATACTATGGACCTCACTTAGGCTCATGTTGACTCTACACATTGACTAGGTGACCAAATAGACTTTTTGTACATGAATTTTATTTTAAGAAAACTCAAAACCCTAACTAACTTAACCAATTGACTCAAAAACTAACTCCAAGGGTTATCATGGATAACAGTGGCTCCAATGGGGATGTTGTGCCCCTGTGGCGCAACAAAGAACAAGCAGCTCCAATGCCTAGCCATTGGGTTGATCCCAATTTGAAGACTAAATTCAAACCCACTCACTAAATTGAAAAGCAAACTGCAACCCAACTGTAAATTGACTACCACTGCTGCAATATGATATCAAACTATTGTACAAACTGAAACTGACAACTGCAAAACATAACCTAACGCTGAAAGAAATGCTTAACCAACAAGCTTATCTATGTACCAATAACCCTACTCTAACATCTGAAAATCCACCTACTTAATTCAAGCAATATGAAACCTCTAGTATAACCAGTCAAAGAGTTGATTCAACACTTGTGCTCCTTGGTTGTATTTAAGTGGACCATCTATTGGCAACTCAAAATGAAAATTGAATCCACAACCCGAACTTGTAAATGAAAGAAACTTCACCTTCACTAATGACTCGAAAATATTTACCAAAGGATCTTGATAATCATGAAAATCACCTCTTCTTGATATGTAAAACCATGAGGGATAAATTTACTCATAACTAATGGTTTCTTTTGTCTTATGTCTTCAATTCCAAGAACATCATCAAATAAAAAGACAACAATAGATTTGTCTTCCCTTTCATGTAAATCAACAAAACCGTCTATGCATCCTTGAACATCTTCAAACATGACATCCATATTGCGTGTATAAAAACTAATCTTTTGCTTATCAAACAAATCATATATAACCTTTGGTAGTTTTTCTTTAGGAATTTCATCTTGATTCTGAACACTAACAACTCCTATACAAACAAATTTAAGCATATCATCCATGTCATTTTGATGATCATCAAATAGAATAGGTAAAACATGTATATTCAGCTCTTCATGTATCTCGAGTTTACCTATAAGTGAGATTTCATGCACTTTAACTGGGACAACATCATTATGATTTTCAATGGAAAAAATTTCTTGTCTAGGTAGAAAACTTTCATCATATGTTACCTCACTATTCAAAATTTTCATGCATGTATTCTCAACAACCTGATCTTGAGGAGTTTCTTCTTGACATGTAATCTCAGAAAAGGAATGGGCTGAAAAACAATTTGAATGATTTGGCTCATACCTTTGACTGCATATAGATTGACAAGACTGCAAATCCTCATGGATTTCATGTAATATGAGTTGACTGTCAAATTGCTTATCCATTTCATTTTCAACTAAAGAAGAGACATCTACTTGCTGGAAAACTTCTTGATCATCATGACAACTAGCTTGAGAAGAAAATTCATAAAGTGCCTCTAACATCTCCTCATCATCCATACATTCTACGTCATCATCAATAGTTTCAAGATATTGAATGAAACCTTTCCAAAACTTACAACAGTCTTGAAACAGTGGTGATGAAGGATGAGAGTTTCGATATTGTCCAAAAAATATTCTATGGAAATATTTAAGAGAACACAAGCTTCCTGATGGCAACCCTTCATACCATACTCTAGTTTTGTCTTCTAAGGTAGCCATAAACATCTTTGTTGTCTTCTAGGGTAGCCATAAACATCTTCATGAGACAATCCTCAAGAAACTCAACCCTCAGTCTACATACATGTATATGGAATTTAACCAAATGAAGACCAACATCATTTTTCATTTCATCTTTGAACATGGGAATATGGGTTGACCAATCAACACAAGGCATAGGATTTGGAAAACCATAGATGTGAGACCGATCCATATGAGCATACTTGATATTTCTTCTTGCAGTAGAACTCATCTTAGAACTTCTTCAACCTACTGATATTCAAGCGGTGGAGTCACCAAGAAACCTTGATCTTCTGTATATTTTGAGATTGGAGTCACCATGGTAATATCACAACCTTCAGAAAACTCTGGTTTCCTATTGTCCTCAGGAATTAGAATGAAGAGACTCAAAGAAAAACGGGGAAAATGAGATTTTCAACTCCCAGTAGATGCACCAAAATGTTATCACTGGGCTAGAAAGGGATGGTGTAAGGACTCTGGACACCACATATCTCCACAATGGTATGATATTGTCCACTTTGGGCCTAAGCCCTCATGGATTTTCTTTTGGACTTACCCCAAAAGGCCTCATACCAATGAAGATATTTGTCCATCCTTATATACCCATGATCCTCCCCACTCTAGTCAATGTGGGACTTTGGTCGTACACCCAACAATCCTCCCCTCGAACAAAGGACCATCGAGCCTCCCCTCAAACGATTATCCATCCGTCCACTCTCTACCAACCAGGATTCTCCGCTCTAATGCGTTGGAAGCACATGCCTTACATGGAACACCACCTGCCTTGAGAGCTTGCTCTATCCCAGGTCAACTCCTCTTCATCGTGTTGGGACCAGGACACATCCATGAAGAATCCGGAGCACACCGCCTGTCTAACCGAGCTCATCCACGGATCCCATCATGATATTACTGGGGCCCACCATCTTCGTTTGGCATTCCAAGGACTCATTCACTTGGCTAACTTCGAATCTGGCTCTGATACCACTTGTAAGGACTCTGGACACCACATATCTCCACAATGGTATGATATTGTCCACTTTGGGCCTAAGCCCTCATGGATTTGCTTTTGGACATACCCCAAAAGGCCTCATACCAATGGAGATATTTGTCCATCCTTATATACCCATGATCCTCCCCACTTCTAGTCAATGTGGGACTTTGGTCGTATACCCAACACAAATATGATTAAGGATTTGCAATAATGACATGATAGCATTCGAAATTTGATTATCTAGATTTATTATCCCTCCTATGGGTTCTCAAAAGAAAAGCTTCAATAATAAATATACTAATTTCCAAATAGTAGTTCTGTTGGCCAAATGTAAGGTTATTTTTGTACCAAAGGGATATTAAAAATTAAAACTCATGTACAATTTTAGTCATAACCACCTCATGAAAAATTCCATAAACCTCACTCCCCTCCCTATAAAAACCCTCAAAATGAAATAGCCCCATTCAGTGGAATGTGATTGCATCAAAGAATTGGAAATTATTAGAATCATTTTAACGTTTTTAATTTCCATAAATAAAAAGATTTTTCATTTATATAGTCACGTGATATCATTACAGATATAAATAGAACCTCTCAAGGATCACCGGTATTTTGATGAAATTACTTATATTGAACATGCCCTAAATATTTATCTCTAACTTTAAATATCAAAAAATACCATAGACAGGAATTTTCTGCTCACTTTTAGTATAAAAGCAAATATCTTAGTGTAATCCCTTCTTCCCATTGGCTATCTAGGATGCAGTATGTTGTCCCTTTATTGATGAACACCTGTTTTCCTATTTACTAGGGTCTATTGCTTGAGCTATTTTAATTTCACATGTTTTCACAAAATGTGCCATGACCAACATGGGAGAGCAAACAAAAGCCCCCATCCCCTTCTCATGAACCCAATGCTTCACCCTTGAAGCTCACTCCAAAAGGAAGCATTCATGAACTAGCATTGGGAGCATATGCCTCATAGGAAAAAAATTTGGAAGCATGTTTCCTCTCAAATACACTCACATCCTACCTAAATAGTAAGCATTCAAGAAGTGTTTGTTGATTTGGGGTAGCATTGGATGTGCTCTAGGCCTCAAATTTTGCAGGGAGGCTTGGGCACAAAGTTGTAATGTTATCAAATGAACTTCATGTTAGGTATATACATGTTTATTGTAAATTTCAATCTAAATAATTCAGTCGTTGTAACTTTTGATTCAGTATATCCAATCTTGTAAGGTCCACAACAAGGCTATTCCATTTTATAATACATGATTAATTTTGATTGGACCAATAATTTAACATATTTTGTGTGGTTCTAGGTGTCATCTGTTGCCACAAGAAGTGAGTCCTCACTCGAGAGGCCATGGGAACCTAAGTGTTTTGTAAGTTAAACATAGAAAATTTTATTATTTTGTTGTATAGCACATCTTTCTCATATTGTTGTAATTTAGCTTTTGTCTGTAATGTTTGATTTCTTTTAGTGTTGTTTAATTTAGCTTTTTGTTGTGTTGTTAATTTTCGTATTATTGAACTTAGTACTATCTAAAAAATGCCATCCGCAAATTTGGTTCAAAATGCAAATTCCACCATCCAAAAGATATGTTGGAAACCTTAAAATCAGAGGATAATGTTGATGGAAGTGAGGTACTCAAGTCAATTTGTGTTTTCATACATTATTTTTTGTCTTCCATTTAATATGATATGTAATCAATCCCTGAATTTTTAAACCTCATGGGAAAATATGAAAAAATAATTTGTCACATTCATGGATGGCATCCCTAGTAAACTCATTAGTGTAGAATAGTGGTAGACTAGCGCACTTATCCAGTAGTATTTGAACCACTCACTTGTTGGCACAGCACTAGCCAAATGCCCAACAACATTGAAGATATTTGGTTGAACTAATTTGTTTGGCTTTTCAGTAAGTATACATTTACATTAGACCTACATATTACAATGATAAAATATTTATACTTTAAGAACTCAGTAATTTTGTATCTTAAGCTTTTATTTGGCATTGCAGGGATAGACTATGCACTCCCTCCCTCCCAACCTAAATACATACTGAAGCATCCCCTCCTTTATTTTTTTGAAATAAATATGCAAATTTTGGACTCAGTGGGTGTGAAATTCTTAGCATGTGTCAATTCAGGGATGCCCAATCATGCATATACTGAGAATTGAACCTGGGTTAGCTGCGGTAGACTCACATCAAGCTTTTGTTAGACCACAACCCAACCTACATAAAATGAAGCACACTTACTAGAGGTCATGCACGTTGTTACTCAAATTGATGTTGCATGAATGCGAAAGCTAAATTTATATGGGGAGTGGTGAACATATCAATTTTACTTGGAATTTTATTTAGAGATTATAGATCCAAATCAGTTCATGTCTTTCTTTGTTCTGAGATTTTAGTTGAGTGAATTTTCCATGCAACCTCCTCCTGCTATAACATCATAATGCACTTGTTAGTTAGGCTTCATCCTTTTGCTTCATTTATTTTGTATTGTGTTATCTTTCTACTTGTAAAATGTATGAATTTCATTAAAGAATAGCCTCTCTTACAATGAGCAAGGATTTTTGGGGGCTGCATTTTAGACATTAATAGAATTTATATGCTCTTGATTTTCTAGGTCAAACATGTTGTTGTTCCACTACTACAGAGGTTTGGTGAGCCTCAGTGCGTTGTAAGATACTATGAATTTTGCATTATGAATGTCAAATTAGAATAGAATTTGAACATTTTCTTTTTACATTCAAAGTTTCTATAATCTTTCACAGGAAAACTAAGTTTGCAAAGCCTGCATTTATTGTTTTATATATTCTCTGATTTCTTGCAAAATTGCTTTCTACTTTTCAAATATAGATTGAAAGTTTTCTGACTTGTTTCCTTGTATGGCCATTAGTAGAAACCCTCCTATCTTGACATCAGCTCTTGCAAGGACCCCTTTATTTACAAATGCTAGTCTTATGAATATAGATTAAAAGGAATCATGGGCTTGCAACACCCAAACACCAAAAACCCATGCACCTTTCTCGGGACCTATTTGTATGCTAAGTCTTACAATTCTGTTTTTAATAAATCATTTTACATACTCTTGTTGCTTTTTTACGCAGTTATAATCCTACTCATCTTAAAAGTTACCTTGATATTGAGCTCATATTAGCGATTGATTTGCTTTTGCATGCTTCATATCATATTGTTGATTTCTCTATAATGTACCTTACGGTTAGAATCTTGTGTATTGTATTTTGAGAGGCAGATTATTTTTCCAATTTTCATACAAGGAATTAACTTTTGTCAACTCTATTTCCAAATTTCCATAGGATGATGGTTTATCTTTATATGGTGACAAATGGCATTGGGAGGTTGGAATTATGGTTTCAGTTACTTTTGTGAAGTTTTTCCTCCTAAAGTATTATTGAAGCCTTACTAATGAGATTGTGAAGGTATATGCTCAAGATCATTTCTTTGATGTGATCACCAAAAGAATTTCTCTAATTGTTATTATTATTGAAAGTACTATGTACTAGTGAATAGACCCTATTGGAGAAATTGTGGTAAGCAGATCTTTGACCTTTTGCTTTAGAGTTCATAGTTTGCAACTTTTCACATGTTATTCTTATCTATTTTGTTGAGTGTGCACCATGGTTTCTTGGCACTAGCTACTAAACAGTAGTTTGTCCTCCATTATGTCATCCTCTCCTTTTTATAATCAACGTCCACATTAAGAAACTTGTTGTTGTTTTCTTCATTATCATGATATATCTTTGCATTTAGTAGCAATATAGATGACATTTTTAGCACATGTTCTCGGCCATTATTACTCTTCACTATCATAAACAATGGCTGGTGTGGAACTCCCAAGTTATAGAGGGCCCCTAATAATTGTGGAGCTAAGATGGAGCCATGAATCTATCCAGCTTAAAATTCAAAGGAGAAACATATTCTAGGTCTATTAACTTTTCAGTAGGGAGAATCGATTGCAAAGGTGCAATAGAATATATCCACTCCATTTCATTTCTTTTTATTTGATAATGACTCAATCATAGATTGTGGATTCAAAAATCATAATTTTGTTTGTTTTATGCTTGGAAATCAAGACATTTTGTTATAGAAATTTATATGGGTGCATATACACAATAATAGACACATACATGCGTGGAGAAGAAGTTGAAGAAAAAGAAGTCTTAACATGGAATGAAAACCCAACATAGGGATATGCCACGGTAGCAAGATAGCCTGTATACATGAGCATTTAACTATATACTAATATAAGAATTTGAATTTTTTTTGTATATATATTTTAAATCAATGGCTATAAATGTAGTTTTTAGGATTTCCATAACTCTTCATGTAATTTTTTAAAGTGCTCTAGTTCAATGGCAGAGCACCTTCCTTACAAGCAGGAGGTTGGTGGTTCGATTCCACTGTGTGCTAACATGAATTAATCAATGATTTTGTAGTTTATTTTTAATTAAATGTTTTTTATATAAATTTGCTTCAATGGTGAGATATTTCTAGATTCATTATTGCACCTTCCTTACAAGCAGGAGGTTGGGGGTTCGATTCCACTGTGTGCTAACATGAATTAATCAATGATTTTGTAGTTTATTTTTAATTAAATGTTTTTTATATAAATTTGCTTCAATGGTGAGATATTTCTAGATTCATTGTTTTATATTGTCTCTAGAGAGACAAAAATGAAATTTTCTCAATAGAGACAAAAATGAAATTGTCTCCTAAGAGACAATAATGCTTGTGTTATATATTTTCTTTATAGAGATAATTTTTTAAGACAATAATATTTAAGAAAATCATGTTTGAGACACAGTATTTAAGACAATATTTAAGGAAATACATAAGTTTTTTTTGTCTCAAGTTAAGACAATTTACCCGAAAATTGTGTCAAATATCATCTTAAAACCCCCCTTTATGTAGTAGTGTTTATATGTTCTCTTTATATTTTCATATGTCTTCTACATGTCTTGGGAAACCTTTAAATTCTAGCGAACCGTTCTTACCACCTTTAAATTCTAGCAAACCTTTCTTACCACTTTTTCCATTTCTGCTAACATGTGAGTCCCCAACACTAATTTATCCTGGGGATTATACTGGTTGATAGTTACTCTACATTTTATTCCATATAACACTTAAAAAGGTCTCATCCTCAAGGATTCATGGTAGCTCTTATTATAAGAAAACTCAACTAATTGGAGATATTCTACCCACTTGGTTAGTTGTTGCATGCCATACATATGCAACATATCTTCCATTACCTCATTAACATGCTCAGTTTGTCCATCAGTCTGAGGGTGATAGGTGGTACTAAATTGAATTTGTGTACCCAAACCTATGAAAAGGGCCTTCCAAAATACTGATGTAACTTTGACATCTTTGTTTGAGATCACAACCCGAGGTATCCCATGTAATCAGAATACTTCCTTCATAAATATATCTGCAATTTCAACAACTATAAACATGGATCTAACTGGTATAAAATGAGTTATTTTGCTCAATTTATCTACTAATACGAAGATAGATTCATTTTTCTTCTTAGTTTTTGGTAAATTGTGACAAAGTGCAAAGTAATCGTATCCCATTTCCACTATGTTATGGGTAGAGGATGGAGTAATTCAAAAGGGTGTTGATGCTCCACTTTTACTTGTTGGCATTCTAGACACTTTTCCAAATATTCAGTAATATATTTTCTCATGCCCAACCATAAGTATTCCTTCTTAATTGGAGAGAACAATTTTTGATAGCCAAGGTGGGCCACATAAGAGTTCTTATGAAACCATGAATTGTTTGATATAAATTTGATTGGGAATGTGTATCCTCAGATTTTAGACTTCTATGATCAATGTTTTGTTGTATGTATATCCTATCTCTGAAGGTTAACATGCCTTCATTGTTTATATTATACTCAGTTTATCGATTCGAGTTATGTGATGGTCTTGCTTGCTGCCATAGGGATCTATATTCAGGGTCCCACTGAGAAGCTTCTTTATTTGTTGTATTAAAGTCAGTCTTCATTCGAGTATATGAAATCTCATATAAAGAGTGTGCCTTTTTTATTACTGTGTTAGCCACTTGATTCTCCTTACCTCTAAAGTTTTTTATCTCAAACTCAAATTCACAAAGAAAATAAGTCCACCTAGCTCGATGAGCATTAAAATTAGGCTCATTATAGAAACTTGTTAAACTAGTGTGATCAGTCATTAAAAGAAATTTATTTCCTAACAATTAATGCCACCAAAGCTTTAATGCATGAACTAATGTAGTTAATTCCAATTCATAAACAAAGTATTGTTGTTCGTGTTCTTTTAGGTTATGATATTCGTAAGCTATCACCTTTCATTCTTGCATCATCACTCCTCTAATTCCTTATAGATTCAGATCACTGCACACTGTGTATGCTTTCTCTGGATTTGCTACCTTTAATACAGGGGTGGTGGTTAATGCATGATTCAACTGTTCAAAGATTTTCTGGCACTTGGTATTCCAATCAAAAGCTTTTCCCTTTTTTTGATATGAATTTATAGGATATGCAATCCTAGAGAACCCTTGTATAAAATGATGGTAATAACATGCAAGCCCCATGAAAGACCGAATACCAGAAATATTTTTAGGAATACACCATTTCATGATGGTTCATATCTTTTTAGTATCTAGTGCTATACCTTCCGATAAAATAATATGTCCTAGATATCGAATCTGGTCTTTGAAAAAATCACTTTTGTTGTATTTAGCATAAAGTTGGTTGTCACTCAAAGTTTCTAATACTATCCTCAAATGTTTCTTATGTTCTTCCGTGTTCCTTGAGTAAATCAGAACATTATCGATAAAAATCAAGACAAACTTGAATAAATATCGGTGAAATATACCATTCATGAGACTCATGAAAGTAGCAGGGGTGTTGGTAAGCCCAACGCGAAATACCACAAATTTTTAATGACCACAACGAGTTTGAATAATTGTTTTACAAATGTCTAAACATCTTTAATATGAATATGATGATATCCGGAACGTAAATCTATTTTTGAGAACACACTCACTCGCTTGACTTGATCAAATAGATTATCAATATGGGGTAGGGGGTATTTGTTATTAATGGTGAGCTTGTTTAACTATCTATAATCAATACATAATTGCAATGTACCATATTTTTTCTATACAAAAGGTACATGCTCTCCTTAAGGCGACACACTTGGTCGTATGTAACCTTTATCTAGAAGCTAATTCAATAGTAAAATCAAAATATCATTTAGAATCCAATCAAGGAAGAATACATCGATGAATTCTTGTATTATTGGCATATTTCCATGGAAGGAGTCTTATCCTTAGAGTTAGTATAATACACTTGTACAACTTAATTTTACAGCCTTTCTAGATACATTTTCCTAGCTAGTTGGCTATAATTGATCATATTTTAACAACTCTTTTAATTCCCTGAATTTCTTGTTGAGTTCCATTTTCATCAAGGAAGCTAATAGTTTTTTCTTTGCAATCCAATTAGGACCAATCTTTTCTATTAAATCCATTCCAATCAGTACATCATACAAGCCCAAAGGTAATATATTTATGTCCATCTAAATCTATTTTTCTCCTATTTTAATAGGACAGTTTTCAATATTAGCATTAACTCTATGTTTAGATCCGGTAGCTAATTGCACCAACCATGGATTTCTGAATTTCATTGCTTGGAAATTATATTTTTCCACTAATTTTGGACCAATGTAACTCAGACATGCACCTGGATCTACTGGAATAGAAACATAATGACTACATATATTACCTTCTAGTTCTACTATGATGGGATGATATTCTGCTTCATTATCATCCAAAGCTACATTTATGCTAGGTATGCTTCTATGTGGTTCACCCACTGTGGAGGCTCCCTGCATATTAATAACTTGCTTAAATCAGATACGATGAATACAATTCTTACGGTAAAGGCGTTCTTCGCATCCCCAATATTGAAGAGGGAGCTTTTGCTACTCGATGTTTTATTGTTTTCTTACTACCTCCGTTTTTCTATTCTCAATTTGAATTCTAGTTTTTCGGAGGCTCTTCCTAGCATACCTGGTTTGTGGTCTGTGGTGTATCTTCCTTCCACTTGTAGTTTTCAAATTTTTGTTGTTCTAAATGCCTTTCTATCCTTTTCTAAAGGACCCATTCTGTATGCCTCTTTTTGTCTCATTTACTGATAACATATTCTAGCATTTAAAATTTCCTCATCCATTATCTTTGGGTTATCAAACTCCAAATTTTCTCTCCTAAAGGTGCACGTAAACCATTGGTGAACCACTACACCTTTGCATTCTCTTCCTAGATGTATGGAATGTATTTCAACAAAGAGGTAAACTATAACACCCTCCTCCCACATCCACCCAAGTAACCATGCCAACTGGGGTAAACATGAGATGAGAGGCTACTATGATCAGATTCATCATCCTTTGTGACCTTAAAGAAGTGAATTGATGGAACATCACACACATTCATCCAACATCATCAAAAAATCCCTCAAGAGACAAGTCGACCACTCAAACAGCCTCTCCCTAGGTCCCATTGTTTTTCTCAATCTCTTAGGCCATAAATGCTCTCATGTAATGGGAAAGGGAGTGACTACTAACCCAAAGTCACTCTCAGAGGCTTGCCTAGCAATGACCAGAGACGAAAATTGCCAGCGCTTCGAGATATAAGCCACTTTTTACGGCCGAGAGCCCAAGCCACTGCCCAGAATGGAGTGATAACTTACAATCATTGAAAATATAGGGAAAGAATGATGTAAAAGTAATAAACTAACAAGACCATAGCTAGACCCCTACCATCCATGATAAGAATTTCAAAAAAATTATCATCAACACGTAACTTATAGTTGTAAACAACAAAATTTAGCGTAGGGATCTCTTACTTATCTGAAAATCACTATGAACCAATGTTCCCTCGTGTCATTTGTTGCATTATCATCTATTAGTCATAAATACATTATGCGTTCATGTACAAGTAAACACATGTTGAGAGACATACATAGTTGTTGCCATAAAATATACATATAACCAGCATAATAGGAACAAAAATACCATAAACATATCAACCATGATAATCCACATACATCAATACATTTACACATGAAAATCAAGGGAATGAATTTCTTATTAATGAATGCATTGAACCAACTAGAGATGGGACTACAACATTCGACCTGACCATA
Organism: Pinus taeda; assembly: GCA_000404065.3. Lineage (NCBI taxonomy): Eukaryota > Viridiplantae > Streptophyta > Pinopsida > Pinales > Pinaceae > Pinus > Pinus taeda. The sequence goes on from APFE031139573.1 coordinate 101,637, forward strand.
GATTGGCTGAGCCAAGTCTCTCTTCAACAAATCACCCTCATGCCATATTCCAACCATAAATGTGGGACTCATAGAAAACATTAGAAACTCAAATCAACATGGATGCCACTAGAGTTCTCTGCCTACACCATCAGGAATTTGAGTTTCTTCTAGTCTCTCAGGCTATACCGTGCATCCATAGTCCGATCTAGGGATCACTATGCCCTATACCGAGCCATACTCTCCAAGATTTACCTTGCATCCCATCTCGGGATCACTAGGCCCAATGCAGAGAAAATCGACCTCCTGTCTTTACCATATATCCTTCTATTCCTAGATCTTGTTCGGATTTATGCATAGTTACTCCTATTCCCCAACCTCAAACTCATTGAAGAACCTGTTCCTATCGGCATAACTCTTCAGCCTATTTTGTGCTTCCTTTAGATTCTTATTGATCACCTACTGTTATATGGAAATAGTGTCCACACGGATGCTGCTATTCCCACTAAGATGGGTGGCTATCTTAGAAACAAACAATCACAATCTACTATTGATTCCTTTTATGAAAAAAGATGAGAGGAGTACCAAGAGGGCCAACCTGAGTCTTGTGCTCAATTTCCTCTCCTTCTTGATAGAGTTGCGCCATTTCTTCTTTGTCTGCTCAGCTTCAAAAGGACCTGTAGAATCATAGCAACATACTACTATGCAAGAAACAAGGATCTAAATTCATAAATAATGCAGGATCAGATGTGCATTAACCATATATAAGCATATATAAACAAGTACACAAGAATATGGAAGGAAACAAGAATAGTTTTATTCAGATGAAAATTAATAAGAAGTTTACAACCATGTGCTCTAACCCAGCATCATCCTCCAGCTAAGAAGCCCTTCTTTACCTCAAGCAAAGCTAGATCACCCAACGCTGTGAATGTACACCAGAATACCAACAACACTTCTCTATAAGATACAAAATTCTAGCCTCTGGATCTCTGTGATGAGGGATCCATATATAGATGATTACAGAGAGGTGAGTCATATTTTGGGATCTTGATTAGTGTCTTCTATCTGATAGTTCCTGCTTCCACTTGGAGAATGATGATCTCTTACTCATCACTGGTCGAAAATGGAGTGGCAAGTGTGAGAGGGGAAGCTTCTAGAAGATTCCATGATCTTCCACCTCTCATTTTTGTCCCTGCCATTTGTCCATTCCTGACCATCGCACCCTACAGAGGAGCAAATCAGTATGCATCGCACCCTCTGCATTGAGCTTTCAGTATGGTCTAGTTTTGACCATTTATGAGAAGTTTTCAGTGGAGAACATCTGGGAGATGATGTAATCAGTTGACCTTGTTCCTTTAGGCAATGAAGCAACACTTTTAGGGACTTAGGAGCCATTAGTTTATGGACATTTGTGATTGGGATTGAAGTGCCAAAAAACGTCTATAGCAGTTTCCCCCTAAAGCATGAGGTCATTAAACATTTTTGATGTCAGGTGAAATGCTTTACTATGAGGATCTGAAGTTTTTCCGAGCTGGGAGGCGACCTGTAATAAGATACAATACAATACATTATTTTGACAACATTTTTCATGATCTAGCTAAGGCAAACATTCCCATGCTCAGCTTTATAAATTCATTTTTCATGTACATAGGATAGACGATCGTCTGTGTGACAGACTGATGATATGGACACATCATCCTTTGATTTGGATGATCATCTAGTCGACAATGATGTACACTGGATGTTTTTATATTCCTAAATATATCGCAACTCGGATGGATGAAACTAGATCTGGGGTCTTCAAAAACTCATTCAATCTTCACTCAGAGTACAAGTCGATCCATGTGAAAAATGTTTTAGAGTCGAACATTGAAAGACATCGCCCGATTACCAGCTAATGATGTAAGTTGTTAACAGGCGCGAGAGGAATCACCAATAATGACAATGACCCTCAAGGTACTACAGTACAATTCACATGGTGTGAAAAGAGACTTGGCGTCGAACACCACGTAAAATCTCTTGGTCAAAGGCCATTGATGTAAACTTGTCGCCAAAAGTGAGAAACTTGCCATTAAGGCATGCATGCTTCAAAGTACTGAAAGGGTTGTTCCTAAGTCAAATTCTTGGATAATGATTTGATGTTGACAAGAAGCAACCTGTCACAGGAGGACCTTAATGAATCCCAAATCAATGACACAGAATGAAGAAAATGATATTGGAGGTGAAAACAAACTGACGATACAGGGTTCAGGGTGTCGGTCATGAAAGAATGAAGCATGAATGTATTGCAGTGGGTGAGACACAGGTGAATTGTCTAAATGACTTCTCTTGCACATATCGGCGACAATGACAATGGATTGGTAGCGTTAACCCCAAAGATGGATGGCGTGATCGACCAATGGTGAAGACTAGTGAACGGAAAAATCCAACCCGGCATGGATGCGGAAGGAAAGTGTCATGTTCAAGAGCGACTTGCTACCAATAAAGTTTCTTCTTGTTTTCTTCCCAATTTTCCCGAGTCATTGCTGACTAGTACCTCTTTATTTTTTTCAAGCTTGAGGAGGATAACATATGCTTGTTCTATAATCCGCCCTTCGAGCGAACCTGTCGCTATATTTTAGCAAGTCTAGCAACAGTGAAACTCGTTCTCGTCCTGTTGGATGAGTTTGTCGCTATTCAGTTTTAACAAGTTTAACGACAAAGATAACTCAGTCTCTTTCAATTTTAGATAGTCTGAAATAAACGGAAAGAAGACTCCGAAGATTCGTTTTCGTTGTATAATCCCTTAAGTCTGAAAAAGCATAAAATAATACAAAAGGGATGAATTTTCAATAGTTTTAACGAGTCGAACAAGACAAGCGCTCGATATTTTTGTGTAATAATCCCTTAGGTCAAAAAATATTAAAATCTAGAGGAGGGATAGATTTTCTGATGCCTTTTAACGAGCCAGAGAGGCCAATCGCTCGAAAATCTCTTCATATTTTATGAGTCTGGTGAAAAGAACTTAAAGAAGACTCATTTTCGAGGAACGAGTGATGGTTTCGGATAGTAACTGATTCCAGGTAATATTTGGAGTTCTCCAATCATGGCAGTGTTACAAGGATGGCTAGCAGAATCACTCTTCGCAGATGTTCCTTGAAAGGGGTAAACAATCAAATATGGGTGAATGATCGACTAAAAACAAAGTGGAGGTGATGGCGAGAACACGACCAAGGCTCAAAAGCTGGTGATAAGGCATTCACAATGGTTATTTACCTGTTCATTTTTTAATGAGCTTAAACGCAAGGAGAAACACTTGATCATGACTTATGTTTATTTTTTAACGAGCTTGAACTATGCACTAAAACTGCTCGTGGAGAGTTTATTTTTTAACGAGCTTGAACTCTTGCGACAACATTGCTCGCCAGTCATATGATAAGAACGTCTCATTCAAGATGCCATTTTTTATGGAGCTTGCACCTTTTGAAGCTTTGCCCCAAATCCTTTCTTTATGCAAGTTAGGAAACAACTAGCCTTACGGGTTTAAAGGGTTAGAAGTCCTAAAAAATTTAAAAATAAATAGCCGCTCTTCACTTGCATGCAGAAAGGTTTGGATGCCCCCAAGTATAGTGAAAAATTTCCAGGTTTCCAAGAAATTTCCATCCACGTAGCAGACAGAAAGCTTCCTCGGCGATGTCTACCAAGATAGACAAAGAAGAGTAGTGCAATCGCATGCCACTCAGCATAACCTTAACGAAGGTATCTTATTCCAGTCCAATCCCATTCCTATGAGGACGGGTGTCAAACTAGTCATATATCCCTCACGGAAATCCACTATATACCCAAGGTTTTCCTGCCGAAACAGACCAGGGTGTATGCCCTCTGGGTTTCAGTTACATCTTCCTGAATCACTCGCACTCATCAGGTGGACGGATTGGAGATCGATGAGACATTTCTTGCGTGAAAAGACCACTTAGGGATGGCGTTTGACTATTTGTGATGTGTGATCTAGGGAATGACATTTGGTCCACGAGCTTGACCATTCTCCCTTCATGCGGAAAACACATTACTCTAAAGAGTGAGGAGACGATGGCTCCCATGCAATAAATATAGTCACATCCAAGGAGTAGATTGTAATCTAAAGGTCCTTGAACTACCATAACGTTCATGTGAACAATTTTCCTTCTCAAGGTAATGGGCACATTTGGAAGGATCCCTAAATTTCAACTAGTTCCCTTGTCGAAGCCTGTTAGATTTCTCATTTCAGGCAAAAGCGATGGCGAACCAAGCGCTTTCCAAGTAGTTGAGGAAAGGATACTCACAGAAGCCCCTTCATCAATGATGGTATCAACCATGACCATTCTGTAAGCTTGTACAATGATTATGAATGGTACACTGGCTGGTAAATGGGGTCTGCCTAGTAGATTCGAGTCGAAGGAAACAACTAGGTTGCTTGGTGGTGGGATCGAATAGACGACCGGATATGACTCTGATGAACTTCCTTCCTATGGTAAAGGAACGGGAGGACTACCCCCAAGCTCATCGGAGTCGGTGTTGATGAAAAGAATTTGAATGGTGTCATTCTCTTTCTCTTCAGTGACGGTATCGTTCGAAGATGAACACTCTGAAGGCAATACTGGGTCAACTGTTGCATCGACCCCTTGACTTTCATTCGGTATGGATACCGAGGGTTCATTTTCAACGATAGGTGCTTCAGCTGACCACAAGGATGGGCCTGCTAGATTTTCAATCGGTGGAGGGCTCGGCAAGAGTTTTTGATATCCAGGAGGAAGTCGTAGTGATGAAATTGGATGATTATGCAAAACACTTTTATCCTCTTCAAGAAAGGGACAACGGTGGACGGTGTGGTCGCCTTCACACAACTTACAAGGAAGTTTAGGATTCCTTCTTTGTCCATGTGCTTCACTTTCACTAGTTGACGGTTAGCATTCAACATGATCGCTAGAGGTTGACGCTACTAGATTGTACAAAGGAGGAGACCAGTCCCTTAAGATCCAAGGGATGCAAGGACAATCTCGGTGATAGTGATCTCCACTGCAAATGACACAAGGAGATTTAGGTTTTGACTGTGCGGTGTGTGGATTTTTGCCAGATGATACTTGGTTGCTCCCTTTCGATTTTGGTTCCTTTTTATTCTTTTCCTTTTTGTCTTTCTACTTCTTCTTCTTCTCAGTTACTTGAATTTTGGCCTTATTGGCTTTATCAAGCGAAGAGGAAGGAGGAGAGGGAGAATCAGATGAAGTAGAAGGTTGGGAGACAACTCTAGTGTCGTCTAGTTGCTAATTAGACTGTTCAAGAATTACGGGATTCTGAACAACAGAGGCAGAGAAAAGCCAGATCGACAAACCAATTTTCAATCCTAGAAGTGACAAAGTGGCCATATGGGGTGGAACAACATCTCCCCAAGATAGGAAGGGACTAGGATTTCCTTCATGGGGAAATCCTTGGTTGGTAGACTCCATTTTCTCAACCTCAAGATCAACGGGGGAATTTTTGACGTTATTCCGATTAAAATAAATTTTTTAGATGCTTAGACATAACTTGTTTTTTCGATTTTAAAGAGTCAAGAAAAAACAAAAGATGACTCTAGTCGCCTTCAATTTTTATTGAGCTTGAAGTGACAAGTGCTCAGAGGAAATTTTCCTTTAAGGAGTCTGAAAAGGAGCAAAATGGACTTCTCTGGAGATCTAGGCAGAGAGGATTACCAAACCAATCGTAAAACTGTAGAATAATTTTTACGGTATGGTAGTCAATCTTCCCGAATACTGTGTTCGGTGCATTACGATTGATAGGGCAGCATACACGGCTTCCTAAGGATAAAGGATGGAGCCTATTGTGGTATCCCAATATATACGCGATGATGCGTGGGAGCACAAGTCCGTACTGGCACTTGCCATCTCAGAGTGGAGGAATCACCCAACCAGCACTAAAAGCAAGAGTTACCAGGCTTTACAACGCCGGAATATGTCTCTAGCCTAGACCTCTAGATGTTGTGTGTTAAGTTCCAAAGTGTTGTTAGATTCATTGGATTTATTTTAAGTTGATCTTGCTTAACAGTTTGCCTTTCAGGTTCACCACGTGATGTATGTATAATTCCTAAATGCACTCTAAGATGATAAACAGACATTTTATCTTCTTTCAGCAATGAAAATCCTAGCTACTAAAGGGAGGAAAGTCAAGCATCTTTACTTCATAGAGCACAGCACATGCTAATATGTGTCATGCGGAAAGAGTTATGTTTGCGGACAAACCTAACCTCCCTAGGAGTCTAAGACTCTCTAGTGACAAACAAACCAAACAAGAGCAATCCTTCTCTAAATATACATTATTCTATGAAAGACCAAGTGTTTTCCGATCTTACCTTAGGTCCAACGCTTGTTGTAGCAGTCCAGCCTTGCTGATCCAGATGAGCTCCTCCTTC
>APFE031139587.1:0-12220 GCA_000404065.3 Pinus taeda
TTAAAGCTGCATAAGCATATTTTAATGTGTATGCATATTTTAATGTTTTCCTTTATTGACGTGAAATTGTATGTTGTATGTTTAGTTGAGTTTGTATATTTTATGTTTCTTTATTTCAACTTGTACTTTGTATGTTTCTTTATTTGAAATTGATTAAGTATGTTTACTAAGTATTAAAATTGAAATTTATTAAGTATGTTTAATTATAATGAGATTTCTATTTTTTATTTCTCTTCTTTAATTTTATTTGGTTAAAATATATTTCAATCATTTTGAGAATGTATAAATTTAATTAAAAATCACCATATAAATACTAATCTTATTTAATAATTTTATTTTATTTTTGAATTAAATTTTCAACATTATTATTATTATTCTTATTATTTATTTATTTTTCTTCGTATTTGTCATTTTCCATCTAAAGATTAGTAAGTTAATTTGAAAATTTGCAACAAAACATAAATATTTTGATAATATAAAGTTTTAACATAGAAAACACATAATTAGTAAGAATTTTTAATAAATATTACTACCATAGCAATAATAATGTGATTAATGCAAAATTTTATTATAATTTATTTTCATTAATGTTAACAAATTAATATGTTTTTAAAAAATATCCTTTAACATCATTAATCATTTAAAATATTAAATCAATATAATAACTATAGTTAATAAATATTTCTACCACACCAATAATATTTTGATTGATGCAAAATTCTATAACAATTTATTTTCATTAATGTTAATAAATTAATATGTTTTTAAAAAACATCCATTAACATCATTAATCGTTTAACATATTAAATCAATATAATTAAATCATCTCCGCACATTCACGTGGTTGACCGTGTTAGTAGAGATTATAATCTTGAAGCAAAGAGGAGTTTTTTTAATTGTTAATGAAAATTAGCATAACACATATTTAAAAATAAACATATTTTGACATTTTAAAATAGAATATTTCAAGCAAATCAACATGAATCAATCACTATATTATTCTATAAGAAAATATTAACTCAATGAAACATTTTCATGAATAAATTGATGTATTAATGTTAAGTCTCCTTGTTTGTTTGGGAAAATCCCATAGGTTGAGTTAAGGAAATATGGAAAATATGATTTAACCAATAGGAGAACCTTTAGGTAACCTATTAGATCCATGCACATGCCTGTATCTAAACTACTCAACTTGTTGTAAGTCTTCTTATGTGTTAGCACTTGTCGAGTCTAGTAGAGAAGGGAAAAGGGGAAAATTTTAAGCGAGCAAATCAATATCAAAGGTCCTAAAAAAACTTCTTTTAAGGGGAAACATATTCTTCTCTCAATAAGTCACGATCCCTCATCTGGTCATTGAAAAAATAAGTGCCAATGCACAATCTATTAAGCTTCTAGTGTAGGGAGGTGAAGCTAGTGACTTCACCATGGTATTATCCAGGCTTGCTGGTAGCGAAGAAACTTTTGTGCTATTGAAGTGAATCCATCAGGGTACTATCTAGGCCTGCTGGCAGCAGAGCAACATAAAACATGAAAAATCATCTTATGAAAATCATAATTTGTCGTGCACATTACCCTTCCTTATATTGAAATAATTGTGATATGGTGTATGTTTTATCTATCTTCCAACCAAGCTAAGAAAATTGAGATGCTATGTGTAAAACTGGGTCGAAGAGGGGAGGACGAGAAAATCAATACTTCCTGAAGATTTGGCCCTTAACTGAAAGCTATTTCTTGACAAAGAAGTTGAACTTCACCAAGTGAGACCACAAGTGTTGTTGTTGCTACAAGACCATCCAAAATTTCACTACATTTCAATTTTGGAGCCTATTATTACTATTGAATCTAGAATCGTTTTGATCAACAAATGTCGTTTATGTTATTTTGTCTGTTTATTAAAATAATAGCACATTAGTAAATGTTTTTAGTAAGAACTTAAATAAAAGCTACAAAACGTTTTTAAAATTGTTATAAATTGCTTAGTGTTTAGAGTTTAGAATTTAGGGTTTGTGGTTTAGGGTTTAGAATTTAGGGTTGAGGATTTAGGGTTTGTGGTTTAGGGTTTAGGGTTAAGCATTTGCAGTTTAAGCTTCAGGGACTATGCTTTAGGGTTTAGGGTTTATAACACTTTATAAAATGCTTAGGGCTTATGGTCTTCCCTTATTATAGATATTGGTAAAATTCTTAGTGTTTATGGCTTAGGGATTAAGGTTTGGAGTTTAGGGTTTAGGATTTAGGGTTTATAGCATTTTAGTAAATTCTTTTAATAAGAACTTAAATAAAAGTTACAAATAGTTTTTAAAATGTTATAAAATTCTTAGGCTTTAGAGTTTAAGGTTTAGGTTTTATAACAATTTAGTAAATGTTTTTAATATACATTTAAATAAAAGTTACAAAACACTCTTTAAAATGTTATAAATTAATAAGGGTTTAGGTTTTAGGGTTTAGGTTTAACGGATTAAGGTTTAAAATTTATAACACTTCAGTAAATTCTATTAATAAACATGTAAAAAAAATTACATAGGGTTTAGGTTTTAGGGTATAAGGTATAGGGTTTAGGGTTTAGGGTTTAGGATGGGACCCAGCCCACAATCCAACATATAACTTGACACAAGTTTGTCCATCGCTATTGATGAATTTGGATTTGGTTGATGATTTGGCTTTTGATTAATGGTATGATCAATGGATATTTATGTTGGTGGTTGCAATAATTTAATAAGGATCATAAATATGAAACTCACCTATCCTCCTGCCTCTGTCCTCATTTCCTGCATGATGATTATGAAAAACCCTTTGCCATTTTGGTCATTTTCAACATTTCTTTCTGCTATGAGAGCTCTGCAAGGGTTTCTTTGGAGATGCTCTGTTTTGGTTTTGTTTACGAATGAGTGTGGTCCGTGAGCTTGCATGTGTTGTTGGCAGCTGCATTCCTTGCTGTATGGTCCTGTTATGCATTCTGGAGGTTAGTTTGCTCGTTTTCCTCTGCACAATGAGTTATTTCATCTCCTCGTACCTGGAATCAATTTTTGGTTTGGTTTGTCGGACTTTCAACCGTTCCCTTCTGTTGTTGGTTATTTTTGTTACTGCTTTGCTGCTAAAATCATTTTACTATTGTTCCCATGTGCATAGGTTATAGGCACAATGGTTCACTTGGCTATGTCTTTCAGGTATTTTTGTCTTTCCTTGATTTATCTCTGCCTTCTCCTAGTTTAAAAACTAACGGTGTCTCCTCCTTTTGTCTCAGGTCATTTCCTGTGTTCTGTGGCTCTATAGGATGAGGGTTCTTGTTCAATCGCACTCCCAGGTGAGATTATGTGCTTCCCTTACTTGTATTGTGTCTCTGTTCATTCATTGTTATGCGTGTTGTGCTTGACACTCGCTTGTTCTGCTTTCACAAGTCAAGAATTTGACCTCGGGCGTGGATGGTTTCAATGCCTCGGTTTGTAAACCCTTCGACGCCTTTCTGGTAGGCTCTGTCAGCACAGTTTCATTGGATTGTAGTTAGGGTTTGTAGTTTTCTAGTGGCCACGCCTCGGCATTCATTTGCTATATCTTGTTTGAGTCATTACACAACCTGGGCACTTCTCTGTTTACAATTCTGGTTTGTAATTTGTGTGGGTTGAACTTATTGTTTAGGCTCGAGGGTTTCACGATGACAAACCCTTGACTAGGGTCTGCCCTGTCTCGCAGTCACTGTTTATTCTATTTGTTTTGACAATGTAATGCTGGACTCTTATATAATAACAATTATATGTTTTCTTTATCTCTATTCCATTTGGAAAAGAAAAAGAAATGGTATATAGCAGGTTGTAATGAATTACCTATGTTTGGGTTGTCCAATCGATCCTCAGATTCGTTTTTCTTCATTCAATTGTTTCGCTGTGTGGACATTCTCCTGGCCGTGAGATTGTTTACTTGTTTCTCTATTCTGGTCTTGCGAACATGCATGCAATTGATAGTGCTTTGTTTCTTAAGGGAGGAAAAACATAAATTTGTAGGCCTGCACTTTGTTATTTCTAAATCCATTAAACAATAGAGAAAATATAGCTGCACAATATGTAGACAATAGTATAGATGGATGAAAGATAAATGTGTGCTCTGTCTCTTTTTATTATTTGTATCCAAAAATGCTGAACCTTTTCAATGATTTTCATTGTTACAGTTATATGCTTTGTCTACAGTTAATGGAACTGTGTTGTTACTTTTAGTTGTAGACCTTATAGTTACATAACTATTAAGTATTTGGTTCTACCTATATGGCAAGATTCTACGTTAGACACATTTGTATTTTTCCTTTTAGAATGACAAGACAATTATTAATCTGTTGTTAATTAAAGACAACAAATAAATGACCCTAACCGACCAAACTACCCTTGATTAATACTGAAATTTAAAAATAAGACAAAATCCTACACCCTACTTTGACAAACTGAACATGAAGAAAACAAATATGCTAATTCGAAATTCCACCCTAGCAGAGACCAACACCTGGTCATGGTGCCTTAGCTGGATTCTCCCGCATCAGGCTCCCAGGGCAAAAAGAAATCATGACTCTGGTCCATGAGCTTCTCGACTAAAGAACCTGTCTACTCAATTTGTCTGGCATCAAGCCACGAACTGTCCTCAATAGGACAGGTCTTCCACTTGACCAGGTATTGTTGATACTTCTTCTGCTGAGTTCGTTTGGCCACCTGAGTGTCAAGGATGCTCTCGATCTCGGGAGGCTGAAAGTAGGGCATCTATCTCAGCCAATTAAGTTTGTGAAAAAATAAGCATAATAGTTGAATTGGGCTTGACACACCAACATTAAGGCCCCAAGTGATCTACAAAATATATGCCTTTATCATATTATCTAATGGGAGAATTATGAGTACTCATCAATATCGTTTTATAAAATCTGAGAAATATACAATTAAGTTTGTGAAAGAATAAGCATAATAGCTTAAATGTGCTTGACACACCAACATTAAGGCCGCAAGTGATGTACAAAATCTATGCCATTATGATATTATCTAATGGGAGAATTATCAGTATTCATCAATATCATTGCCATAGAGTAACTCCCATAAAATGCTCTTTCGATCAATGTCAATAGTCAAAATATCATCTACATAATACTCAACATTTTTTATATTCCCTTGTAATGGAATTTAATTTGAAGGAGCTACACTTGATTCACCTCTACCTTGACTGCGTTATGCCACTTTAAGTATATATAGGTTATAGTTAATGTGCTAAGTATTAAGTTGATGTGTGTTGTGACTTTTTAGGAGTCACAATGTCTTTATCGTGACAGTGTACTAGGGGAATAATTTCTAGAATTCATTGTGTTAAAGATAATCGTGCACCATGGTTTACCTAATTTTAGGGTTTGTATGTTAAGGATTAAAATGTAATCATTGTCATTTTCTGTTAATGGCAATAGTTGTTAGAGGTGGCATTGTGGAATATTTGGTTTACCTTATTTAGAGATTGTATGTTAAGGATTATAAAGTAATCAATATCATTTTCTCTTAATGCTAATAGTGGTTAGAGGTGGAATTGTGGAAGAGTTTGTAATTCTCTAAGATTACTCGTGGTGATTGTAAAATAGGGGTTATATGCGTTATGGGACATCTTAGTTTCTTTGGCATTCATAATGCCTTTTGGTTAAGGGACACATATTGTATTAAAAAATTAGTGGATGTTAATATATAGCGCAATAAATATGAATATCTAATACTAACTTTATTATAATTAGAGAATTCAAAAATATATATATATATTAATATATTTATTTTAAAATGAAAATATTATTGGGAAGCTCAGTGGATGCTTCCATATTATTTCCCTCATTGTTGTAATCATACAACTAATGGACCTTACAAAAATAAGCCCTCAAAGATTTAGTAACTAGGGCTAAGGTTTTGCAACACTCTCAAAAATATTGAAAAAATTAAGTTATCCATAAATTTCAGATAAATAATTTATTTGTATAATGTATAATGTATCATTCGTTAACTTTGTGCATTTTCATGCAAGCAATTCACATTTTTTTTTAATTTCATCAATAACTTTCTAAGGTTTCGTTAATAATTTTTGTAAGATTTTTTTGTTTTTAAATTTAACTGTTTTTTTATGATATTGGAGAATGGAGTTAGGGATCTGCTCTCTAAATTTAGCTGTTAACTTTTTGTATTTTAATAATTTAATAAATTTAAGTAATACTTTTCAAATTCAACAATTGGAGTTTGCTTAAATGTGACAGAAATATTCAAGAATGCAAATTATTTTCTTGTTTCTAAATATAGTCATTATCGTTTTGCTTTTCTGAACTTTCAAGACTATAATTAATATTTTCTAAATTTAACCATTAGAACTAATAGCTATTATGTTTTTACTTTTAACTTTCACAAATGTGATACAATTGCAGAATAAAAAATTAATTTTTAAACTAAAATATCTGCAACTATATTTAGAAAAATTTTACAGTTGGTATCTCATACAAGAATTTACAAAATATTCCACAGCAAACTCATGAAGCAAACACATTATGTGAACATTACATGAGCTAGCCATAAATAATAAAAAGCGATTTGAAACATTATTTAGTATTTATTGATTATCCTCCTTTCAAAACCGTGCGCACTGGTTCTCAATATTAGAAAAAACCAACGCGGTTTTTAAATTTGAAATATACCCCATCTTCTAAAGAGACTAATTTATGGAGAGTAGTGGGTACCTGTAATTTGTTACGATCTCTGACAATAAAGCGGCATATTCCACTCGAACAATGGCTGCTGCGTTCGTTTTATGTCTAAGTTCGTTATATTCTCTGACAAAAGCAATGTTTGTCAGCGTATTATACTCCGGTATTTACGGGCGCGTGTTAGAACATAACCATGAAGCGGCATATTCCACTCGAACAATGGCTGCTGCGTTTCTTTTATGTCAAGTTTCTTAAATTCTCTGACAAAAGCACCATTTATCAGCGTATTACACTCCGGTATTTACGGGCGCGTGTTCTAACCTAACCATGATGGTGAAATTTGTCATATTTTCATAACACTCGGCAACGTATAACGCTCGGCGTCAATAAAACGTTCAAAAGGGCATGGGAATATACTCGTCAGCCCGGCGAATATACTCGTCGAAGGAAGTAACCAAATTATTATCATTTTTCAGTATTTTTCTGCTCATCTATCTACATTTAGATTGGCAAGCCTGTGTGTTTAGATGTGTTGTTGGTTTCAGTCTTCTATATTCAGATTGGCAAGTCTGTGTGCTTAGATGTGTGGTTTGTTTCAGTGTGAGTCAGTGAGTAACTCTGTTGTTTGAGTATGTCGATTTGTCTGTGACCGTGAAGCCGTGTTTATGTGTGTGATTGTATGCATGCCATGTTTATGCGTGTGATTGTATGCATGGATTGTATTGAATTCTGTTTATATGGTATGATGTTAACCTTTGTCATGTCATCGAATTTAATTGAAAATGTTAGAGCTTTAACAACGTGTTCGTTATAGATTTAATTACGTATTCATTTATTGCTAACCTGTTCATGTCATTTTATGTTGCAGGAGGATGGCAATGTTAATTCACGAGACTTCAATATAATGCAAACCCTTCAACATCTTTTTCCAGACGAATTCGAGCTACAAGTATGTAATACCTCCCACTCCCATTCTCATTCAAATTCAATAAATATTTTATGAATAATAATTTACGGAAACATTTTTAATAATTCAACTACTTTGTAATTTAATTTAATATATCATATTTCCCCTAAACGCTTCACCAGTATGTTTAATTAGTTTTTAAGTTTATGGTATGTTCAATTATACTGTGATCCGCTCCTTTAACCGATACGCCTGCAATCTTTATCCACAAGAACTTCAAAAAAAGCGTGTCAGGCGTTTTTGTTATAGACGTTGTGGTAGAGTGTGATCCGCTTAACGTTTAAGGATTACATCTTTTTTGATATAAAGGAGCCGTGGCCTGGAATCTTTATGTCGTTTTGAAATAGATAATGATTGTGCTGTGCATATATATGGGTAAGTTCAAGCGAATAGATCGAAGTTTTTTTTTGACATCTTCCTCTTTTATCTGTCATCTGTATTTGCTCTTCTGAAACTCCAGAGAAAACACTTCCTCTTCTATCTATCACCTGTGTTCAATCGTGTGGTCTATCCTCACATACTCGCCTTCCTCTTTCTGTTTCTCTTCCTTTTCACATCACAGCCTTTAGTTGTTTGGGAAAAGCTGATGGGTACTTGGAGTACCACCTCCATCTTCTTAAACTAACATTTAACTCCCTCTGCAATGCCTCCTTCCTCGTTCTTTTTATCAACGGCGGAAGTTGAGCCCTTGAGGAAACTGAGATCTCGTTTTAGTCGTATATATGTGCACAAGCTAGTCACGGAGATCGACCGGCGCACGACCAGGAAATCAAAGTTTGCTTACGATATTGATACTACTGTTTCCAGAAGCAATATTTCTGAGATACAGTTCTTCGAGGGTTGATCTGTACACGAACGAAAGATCTTCGAATTTCGAGCAGCTGTGGCGATTCCTATGAGATACAGGCGTACCATATGACACGCAAAGCACAGTGTCTTGATTCAGGGTTAACTGTTCATATAACGCTTCGTTGAGCACAAGTTAGGGTTCCGGCCAATTTCCACTCAAAAATTGAGCACAGATCACCACATCAGGGTTGATACTTTGACTGCAAAATTCGTCATCAACAACGGCCGCCGTGTGGCACTCAAATAAACCATGATTTGCTCAATTGCGTGTGCCTGTGGAATTTCAGCCAGCCAATTCGGGTACATACGCGGACGATTTCGATCTTGCAGCTCAGTGTGCCCTTTGGGAATTAAAAAAATCTGTATATCAGGAAAAGGTGCGTTCTCTGTTTATTTTCTGTACTGATTTAAATAATTATTTACCTCGCAGTTAGTCATATTTATGTGTAATGTATTGATTTCTTTTCCGCCATAGTAAACCATGATGGTTTATGTTTAATGGCAGAGATGGCTTAGAATTCGTCGAACTCACCGTGCGCTGCATTGAAACTCAGAGTGTGTATTTGTGCCGTATTTTCCTCCGGAAAAACCTCAAATATTTGCCAATATTCACAAGATCTTCGGAGCAAGCAACGTGGCTAAATTAATCAACGATTTGGAGCCCCATCAACGGGAGGACGCGGTGAATTCTCTGGCCTATGAAGCCGAAGCTCGCTTGAAAGATCCCGTTTATCGGTGCGTTGGACCGATCTCCACGCCGCAGAGATAGGTGCAACAGCTACAGAAGGAACTGGCGGCTGCTCACGCGGATCTCCTTCAGTACACCTCTGCAGCGAAGCGTGTTCTTAATCCACATAGTCCAGGCTCGACGATGCCAGCTTATTCCATACTGACGTGATTCATGCGGCAGCTGGGGAACAACAACGGAAAAAATTAATGGAATTCCCTAATTCTAGAGAAGAGTTACACCTGAATAAAGATCAACTTCTAGAATTGGCCTTGGGAATCATGCCTATGCATTGTATTCTTCAGCCAGGCCTGCCAGAGACTGCCGTAGCGGAAACAGGCCAAAGAATTTTTTTGTACAGCCATGACAGGTATTTATTTTATATTCATATTTATGATTTCATAAATATTCTTTGGTTTTGACCAAGAAGATCGGAGAGAAGGGATGCATGTATGATATTTGATACCGCCATAACAGTTATTTATTTTATATTCACATTTATGATTTATGCTTTCTAAATTTTTATGTTTTGTTAGTGCTCCTTCCATTTCATGAATCTCTTTTTGCTCTCTTCGATCTCATTAATTTCCTCTTGCTCTCTTTGTGGTCAGCCTGCAATCCCATTAATTCCTCTTAATTTTAATTTATTTCTTTCTTTGTGCTTTGTTCTTGGTCCCAAAGACTTTCAATTTTCTTCGTATGTTTGGTTTGATGGCAATGTTATTCAAACCTCGGAAACATCGTTAGTTCTTTGTTATAAAACTTCACAATATCTAACTTTTTCCATCGCCTTGGTCTCATAATGTGTAAGCCTTTCGATCTTTTTGCTTTGTCCTGTTTGAAAACAGCTTTAGTTCTTTGTCATAAAGCCTCATCACATTTAATAGTTTTTCTAAGTCAGTTTATAAAACATGAACTAATGTCCAAATGTCAATCTGTCAAAGTCTGTGAAGCTTCAAATCCATATCATTCCCTATTTCACACTAAGTTGTTTTTGAACTCTTTCAACATTGCATTTTCTTCTGAATTGATGAATCCTGCTACCACTTTTAGAAGCTTTTGGACTCTTCCACATATCTTGACTATTCTCTTTTTACTGAACTTATCAATAGGGTAGAATTATCCTTTTAGTGCACTTACTTATTTATCTGTCAACCTCAATTTACTTATTTTAAATTATTTGCTTACATTTAAGTATTTCAAATTTTTATATAAACAATTTTGTTAATTTTTTTTTAATATTTGATTTTCTTATTTTAAATATTTAATTTATTCAATAAATATTTATATTAAGTTATTAAATATATAACAAATAAAACTAATGTAATATACTTAAAGTTATTGTTCTATATCCTATGGTATTTGATTTATATCATTTATATTTATATGGTTATTAGTAAATGGGTTTTTCACTTAATTATTGTACTTAAATTGTTTAGTTATATTTATGCTTGTATAATTATTTATTGATTTGAAATTATATAGGAATATTTTTGTAATTGAATGTTTTGATTTATAATTTATTATTTATAATGTGAAAAGATATCTTTGTACTGTTTATTATATGTAATTATTTATTTTTTGGAAAATCGATGATATAAAAGAATTTATTCATGAGTAGATTCTTAGTTTTATTTTCTAAGATATGTGAAATGGATGTGTTTGTTTATTTAAATGTGAAAAAAGGCTTAATTTTTTTTAAAGTTACCCATAAATTGTATTTTTTTTATAATATGATATATTTGTTAGATGACATGACATTGATATTTATGTATAGACATTGTTTTCTATTTAAAATGATATGTATATGTTGGTGTATTTTATGTGTTTTTTTAAATGAAAGTAATTTTTGTTTATTTATGCGGTACGATGGTTGTTGTTTTGCTAATTAGATAATATGATTGCATTGAAAGATAATACGATGTTGACAATTTTGTGCATGTTTAATGTGTATATATTTTAGTATTATTTGTTTTATTGTTTGTTAGATGATATAATGATTGTGTTTCTTAGATAATATGCCGATAATTGATTTCTTATTGATAAGTTGTTTTCTTTCTGCTACATGATGTGGATTGTATTTGTTAAATGATATGATTATTATAATGATGATTATGCTTTTGTTTGTTAAATGACATGCTTTAGCTTGTTTGTTGATACGATGGTGATATTGAGAGTGAGAGAGATAATGAGAGTGGGGCAGGGGAGAGAGTGAGAGAGCAAGGGGGGGGGAGAGTGGAAGAGGGGGCGGAGAAAGAGAGAGGGGGTAGAGAGGGTGAGGGAAAGGCACGGGGAGAGAGTGTGAGAGAGAGATATAGAGGGGCAGAGGGAGTGAGAGGGGGAGAGAGGGAGAGGGAGAGCGAGATAGAGGGGATAAAAGGGGAAGGCAAGAGACAAAGATAGAGAGGGATTAAAGGGGATGGCAGGAGACAAAGATAGAGACGGAGGGGAGGAGGGAGGGACTGGGAAGAGAGAGGTGAGGGAGGGGGGAGAGAGAGTTGCAGGAGAGAGGAGGATGGGGAGAGGGAGAGTGGGAGATATGGAGGGAGAGGGGTAGAGAGAAATAGATGTGAGGGGAGATGGGGAGAAGGAGCGGGAGAGGAACGAGAGAGGGAGAGAGGGGAAGAGGGGGAAGGAAAGGAGGATAGGGCAAGAGAAGGAAGGGGGGAGAGAGAGGGAGAGAGAGGGAGAGGGATAATAAAAGAGGGGGAGGGAGAGGGGGAGATGGAGGGACGGGGGGAGAGAGAGGGAGAGAGAGGTGTGGGAGAGAGAAGGATAGGGAGAGGAAGTAGGGGGGCGAGAGAGAGAGAGAGGTGGGAGAGAGGAGGATAGGGAGAGGGACACACACACACACACACACAGAGGTTTGGGAGAGAGGAGGATAGGGAGATGGAATGGGGAAGAGAGAGATATATATGTGGGGAGAGAGAGATATATATATGTGGGGGAGAGAGAGATATATATATGTGGGGGAGAGAGTAGGATAGGGAGA